>VMDR010002551.1:0-27685 GCA_007922815.1 Macrotus californicus
GGGGGAGCCCTGCCTGTCCTTTCTGCTGCCAGCTAGCATGGTCCCTGGTACACAGCAGGTGTTCCAGAAAGATTTGTTAAAGGGGTGAGTGAGAATTCTCTTCCAGGCCAGGACCAGTGCTTCCTCAAATGCTCTCAAACAACGCCTTTGACTTCATTGCAACTGACCAGGTGCCAGACTGGACAAACAATTCTAGTATTTGCTTAAATTCTCACAGGGTTCCGAGAGTACCCCACCTATCATTATCCTATAAAATAAGGAGCACCTGTGTGCAGACCGGCCTCCTAAAAGTCAAGGTCATGAAGTGGCTGAATGAAAAGCTTGGTAAAAACTGTGCAGTAATCAGTTAATTTTTAGTGTCTTCAATCTGTATTTGTGGAGACCTTTTCTCCATTTATTTATTTGTCCCTCTCAAATTTTTGAGCTCTCTCTTTGACAACGTGTGCTAGGTCCTGGGAATGCATCGTTCTCACCCTTGAGAGGCAAAGGTAGAGGGGAAGACCAACTCGTGAACAACTAATACACAGAGATAAGTGTGATCAGTGTATAGAAGATAAGATACCAAGATAAGTGGGATAGATGAGTGTATGCAGCAAGTGTAGTTCAAGTACAGAAGAGAGAGAAAGACTGGGGGAGTAAGTGAAAAGTTCACCAGAGATGTGACATTCAACCTGGGACTCAAACTTTACATGTGGCAGGAAAGAAGGGGAAGAGCATACTAGGCAAAGGACCGAACATGCACAAGGGCAAAGTCCGCATGAACCTGTTCTAACAACAGGGGGAAGTTAGTTCTATGTGAAGCATGCGCACTTTTTACGGGGAAGGGCAGGAGTCGATGTCCTAAAAGTAGGTTGGTCAGATGTGAAGGATTCTCTGTGCTGGGCTGAAGTTTGAACTTTTTCCTGCTTGGAAAGCAATCAGAGGTCTTTAAGCACGGGTGTGCCCCTGACAGCAGCCTGCAGTAGTCTGCAAGTTTCCTTTGAGGCCAGGTGAGGGAGTGTCAGACGTGTGGCAGTGGTCTGGACTGGAAACCCATTGGAAAGGTCTACTTGGCAGAGATGAATGCACATTAAATCAGAAATGGTTGAATGTAGAACAACAGGGAAAGAGAACAACAGGCTGCAAATTGAGTATCTGGGTATTTCCTCCAAAATCTTTTCATAGGAGATTGAATTAACCTAACCCTTTACATGAACTACTAAGACACATATTAACTCTTCAATTTACATTTTAGACATTTAAAAAAATTAGCCTAGAAGAAGCAACCATCATCAACAGGTCCTTTTTTTTGGACAAAGAGGCTTCTTGGCATTTGAAGTCATGTCTACTCATCTGTCACACTCACGTTGGCGGCCTCCCATTCAGAAGGAAGGCCAGCCCCTGGTGCAGGATTGCTGGAGTGTTCCTTGCTTTTCCTCCCATGATCCCTGAGTCAGAGTGGGGAGGATGCCTTGGGTTAGCCCCGGTGAAAAGACCCCTGGGGGCAATGGGATGGAGATGCATGCTGATGGCTCAGGGCAGCCTGCCGCAGCCAAGCCCCAACATCACGTTGTCAGGAGTAGTCCTGGAAACCAGCGTCATCAAGGTTCTGTCTTCGTCTTTATCAGCTGGGTGTGCATGTGGCCTCGTTGTCCTGTGCTTCATGCGTTCGCTCAGATCTTTGGCTAACCGACGTTTTTCCAGGACTTTTTGACAGGTATTTTTATTCAATAATGAATTACAAAGTGAGATTTACCATCTGTAAATGACAACATTTGTTTGATTTTGACATTTCTTTTCTGGACAGCAAAAGTTTTATAATTAGCTTTTCCCTCTGCCAAAAACATTGCTGGAAAACCGTTTCCCTGAAAAAAAAAAAGTTCCATAGTTTCCTTTATTCGTTGGAGTCGTCTTATTTGGGTTTGGAAGTTTTCTTAATACATCAGTCAGGAAATGAAACAAGAAAAATTCCCTGGAAAATTAATTCTTAACAAGAACAAAAATTAACTTTTGCCCAAAGAAAATTAAATTAAGGAAATGAAAATAAATATGTTTGAAATGGTGGTGGTTCCATTATCTTTTTATTTTTTTTTATTGAGGTAGAATTGGTGTATAACAATATGTAAGTTGATATATGTTATATAAAGTTGGTACACGGCATCTTATAAGTTTCACTGCAAGTCTGCATCTGTATGCACTACAAAGTAGTCACCACCAAAGACTAGGTACCATCTTTCGCAATACAATTGGCCCCTTTTAATTTATGGCAGACTTAAGTGAGCATTATAGGAGACCCTCTTCTCTACCTTTTTTCAAATGAGCTTATTTGATTCTCGCTGTTACTCTGATCAGTTTTGTCTCCAGCTCCCTGAAACACTGGGGGGACTGTGCTAGAACTGATGAACAGCACCCCGCTGCTCCAAGGCCTAAGTTTGTAGTGGATTCTGCTCCTTTCCTGGCACGTGGCGGCCATGAACCCCGTGCTGCCTGTGGAGATACGGCACCACCCCTCCTGAAAAGTCGAATTGCCCTCTTCCTGTAGCCAGGTCTACAGCTGGCCCTGCCATGGGAGTCCAGCAGAGCCAGTGCAGGTGTCAGTTACTTTCTCTCTGGGGCGCTGTCGGGGGCGGGGCCGCATCAATAGGACGGCTTATCGCTGATGGCAAAAACATCACCCTGAGCTAATGGCAAAAACAGCCATTCTCACTGCATTAGCGCCCTGCCCTACTGGACGAGGAAACACCTTCCCGCTCCTACAGTAGCAGCTGCGGCCTGGCCAAATTCTCTTTACAGACTGGAGTATTTTCCTTCTAAGTCACACCTGAAGGGCTGCTCCTAGAATTCCAGGTGCAGCTAGCCACCGTTTCCCCATCATCTCCGCTCTTATTTCCGCCACCGTCGTCATCCGACAGTTTTGTATTGAGCACTAACAGCTAGGCGCAACTGAGAGAGACATTCTCTAATGTCTCAAAAGTGTATCTATTTAAAATGGAGACGTCCGGCATCTTCTGCAAACATTGAGTCTGTATCGCTTGTAACAACCCAGGTGACAGAGCAAAGTAATAGTGCTGTCTCAGCCATCCCCGTTCTCACGGGGAGCGTGTAAGCATTTCTTTCCAGTGTGTTCTTGTGACTCAACGTGGACAGCAACTTCTTTTGAACTGTGATAGGGTGGCTGCGGGCGACACGCTCTGAGAAGTAAAAGGAGCATGAGGAATTCCCCTGTCGAAGGTGCGCCTTCTTTGGAAAATACAGGTCGGTGCATGCGAAGTAGAATGTGTATTTAACATACTGGCCTGGGTGACTCTTTGGACTCTTTGGGGTTTTGTCAAGAAGAGATGTGAGGTTGAAGGAGAGGTGCTTGAAAGTCTGTGACAGCAAATAAAAGTGATTCTCATCCACTCGTGTATTGAAAAATTGTCACCTTCCTCTCATGCCTCCCCTTCACGAAGCAGAGAAGAACTGAGACCTGGTGTGTTAAGGGCTTTAATCAGAAGCCTCCTTGGCAGGAGACCCCTGAATTTCTTACTCGTTAGCAACAAAGGCGCTTCTCCTCTACAGGGGATTTTCACCTCGCAGAGCTCTCCCTGTGCTGTGTTAGCACAGCGGTGCGCTCTGTGCCGCGGTTGACCGTGCTCGTGGTTTTCACGGGGGAGCGAGGCTCCCTGCGGCCTGGGGAGTGAAGCCCCTGCTGTCCTTGTCGCGGCGCGGCTCTCGGGGAGCAGAAGCTGCCTGGAGGGTCACACAGACCTTGTTTGAATCCCAGCTTTACCACTCACTGGCTTGTCCTTTTCTTTTTGTGTTTTATTTTATTTATTGTTCAGTTACAGCTGTCCCCCTTGCTCTCCCCTACCCTCCTCGCCCCCCACCTCCGTGTCCTTCTCACACCTCTTTTCCTTTTAAAGCAACAAAATGGTCATAGCGCTGGACCGCGGGGGTTGTCATAAATATTAGCTGCCCTTTATTTAGTGCCTAGGCTGTGCCAGGTACCCAACCAAACAACGGTCGTAAATGGTGTCATTTAATTCTTACCATAATACGTGAGGTAGCAGTTATTTTATTTATGTATTTATTTTTAGAGAGAGGGGAAGGGAAGGAGAAAGAGAGGGAAAGAACCATTAATATGTGGTTGCCTCTCACACGCCATCCCCACCAGGGACCTGGCCCCCAACCCAGGCATGTGCCCTGACTGGGAATCGAACCGGTGACCCTCTGGTTCGCAGGCTGGCTCTCAGTCCACTGAGCCACACCAGTCAGGGCTCAATTATTGTCTCCACATTAAAGATAAAGAAACCGAGGCAGCCAATTGCCTTGCGTCACACAGTTAGTGTGTCAGGTTTCCGGTCTATCAGATTCCAGATTTTGCGAGAGATAATATGAAATTAAAGTGGTACCTGGTGCATAGTAGGTATTTACTTAACACATATTAGTTCTCTTTCCTTCCATGTGTGTCCTGTGGCTTTGACAGATCTTAATTTCTGTGTTAGATTTTTATATGTGTAAGGTCCTGTAGAGCAGGTCTGTATTATGGCCCTCATGTGATTCGTTTGGATAACAGTGTTTCTAAAAATTGTATAATTATAAGTATAATATATGTACAAATAAGTGTTGTTTAAAATATGTCTCAAAAGTCACCTAAGTGTGTGGATACTTTTGAAGATAATACGATTCTACAACGTCACTGCACAAGAAATACCACTTTTTACCTTCTGTGGTGCAACTTAATTTCTGACTCTGAGCCCGAAGCAGCTGGTAGGATACTTAACTTCGGTCACTGTTGTAACTTCTCGCCTGGCTTCCCCAGTGTCCTTCATTCCTTCGGTTTTCTTGGAAGGAGCCCTTCTCTTCCCGGGCACAGCGCACCATGAAGCTTTCGGTCTCGCCATCACCCTGTCGGGAAGGGAGGGATTTCGCTTGCAATTATTTCTTCCATCCGACTGCTCTGTCTGCAGAGACATTTAGCCCACTGAAGAAATCCGCAGCTTTCACACTTAAGGAAGAGTTCAAGTCGCCAGGGAGTAGAATGGTAGTTCAATGACCAGTTTAAATGTCAGAAAATTTTTCCAGGAGGAAAATAAAAAGGTCCGCTGTCCCCACCTATCAGGAACCTTAAGTCACTACGTGAAACTCATTCAGAAGTTTCTTTTCATGTACCAGAAGGGCCCAGCTTACCTGGACGCACGTTCTTCCGTTCCACCAAGTCGCACACATGCATTTGAAACATATTGCATCAGTTAGCAGAGGGCTCCATCCCAAGCAGTTACCCGCAGGGGACATCTGTTTTCCAGGGGCTCTGTGTGCAGAGGACTGATGGGTCTCCTGTCAGGTCTGTGCCACGCTGTGGTCTCCTTGTGTCTGTGTGTTGGAGGGGACGCTCGGGTGGGAACAGGGCAGCTGGTACAGGAGAGGGTTAGGAGGAGTTATCTTTTTCGGTCCTTAAGCACCATTTAATGAGAACATATATAGAAGTCTCCCATTCTTAAATATTGTCCTAATGCCACCACCTAATTGTATTTCAGATAACGGAGGGCAGACTTTGGCCGGGGGCAATAACTGGCCCCTTCGAGGAAGAAAGTGGAGCCTGTGGGAAGGAGGTGTTCGTGGCGTGGGCTTCGTGGCCAGCCCCTTGCTGAAGCAGAAGGGCGTGAAGAGCCGGGAGCTCATCCACATTTCTGATTGGCTGCCAACCCTCGTGAAGCTGGCTGGGGGAAGCACGAACGGCACCAAGCCCCTGGATGGCTTCGACGTGTGGAAGACCATCAGGTGCCTGCCCATCTTCCTCTTTCCTTCCAGGACAGAACTCTAAGGCAGCTTGCTCAATTGAGCGAGGATGATAGGTTTTGTGTAAAAATGATAGTTCAGCTTACAAATAAATGAGGTTTTTAAAGAAATGCTTTTTAGGGATATCGTAGTTTTTTTTTTTCAGCTTTTTGAATCATAGCTCTTTTTGAGTCTAGTCTAAAAGATGTGAACTTACCGAGAAAAAAGGTACCTAAACATATGCACAAAAATTTAGATGGAATTTATTTTTATGATATTAGACATTGATTACACTTTTTTTCCTGTGTGATTGTGTGTGCTACTGGTTAGTGAGTCGGCCCCAACTCCTGGCAACTCTATGAATGAGGGATGCCCACAATGTCCCGTCCTCAACACCTAACGCTTCTTTGATGGAATCATCTCATATTTGATCTTCCTCTTTTCCTGCTGCCTTGTAATTTTTTTACCAGCATTGTTATCTTTTCCAAAGACCTCTGTGTTCTCATGATGTACCCCGAATAGAATAGCTTCCATTTTGTAATTTTTTGCCTCCAGCCTTGTTTCAGGTTTAATTTGCTCTAGGACCCACTTGTTTGTCTTTCTGGCGGTCCAGGGAATCTGTGGAGCTCTCCCCCAAATTTCAAATGAGTCAGTTTTTCTTTCAGCCTTCTTCACTGTCCAACTTTTGCACCTATGGTAGCACTTGGGAGTACACTGGTGTAGATAGTCTTAGCCCTGGTCTCTAATGACACATCTTTGCTCGTGATGACCTTTCCTAATTCTTCCATGGCCGCCCTTCTGAGTCTCAACCTTCTCTTGATTTCACAATCAAGAAGCTCACTTTGCCAGATAAGGGTACGCTTGAGTTGAGAACTAGTGGAATTCATTTGAATAATTTCCTCTCCCCCGAATTTACTAAGTCAGTTATCTTTGACAAAGCCCAAGTCATTGATGTTCATCCATATCACCAAATTTTGTATTATAAGTCCAAATGTCAGTCTGAAGATTATCTTGATCAGAAGTAACCTTTAAGAGTTTGGCAGTAGTTTGCTTCTGCTTGCAGAGAAATTGGAAAAAGTTTGATACCCTTAATTCCAGATTTGCCTAGTCTTTCTTCAGCGTTAGAAGAACACTAAACTCATAGTGACCGACCTCTGACCGAATAGGTGCCCTCCTTTCTTGAATAGCATACATAACGTTGACTGCAGGGCTTTACCAAAAATACATGGTGAAAACCATCGTCCAAGTATGTTAAACCATGAAAAAGTACACGTTCCTTTTCTACTTTAAAAAAAGTAAAATTGCTGCCCAAAGTATAATCCAACATTTTAAGACTTTCCTCTGGAAATCCAGCAAATTTCTCAGAGTAAGCGAAGAACTGCTCTCATGCTGCTCCCCTTTCTTGATAAAAAAGATCCTGAAGAGGTGACTTAGTCTGCCTCCCCGATGAAGCTGGGGCCTCTCGCAGCATGAGGCAAGCCTTCGTTCAGTATCAGTGGCAGGACATTTGGCACCCACGGCCGCTGATACAGAAAGCAGCCCGTCAGATTGGCATCTGGAGCTTCTTTTCCAAAGCAGGAAAAACAAGCGGACAGCCAAGTGCCAGAGACACTTGATCTGTGCCCTGAGTTCTGCAACTTTTTCCAGTCAGATATTTGCTCGGAAATACCATTTTCAAGAGGATGGTAGTTTTTGAAAACTTCAAAATGGTCTCATGAAATAGGAATGCCAGTAATGGAAGAAAAACAGAGTCGGCTGTGCTGAGAGCATCGGAAGTTTCACTAGCTACCTAGTTATCAATTCCTCTTCGACCTGCTTTAAAATATTGAAATGTCAGGAGAATGTCAGCACCTCTGCAGTGGGTGACATTATTTGCAACAGAAGCTCCTTCAGCTGCTTCAGTTTTTCTTCTGCTCCAAGCCACTGGCCATGTTTGTCGTTTACAAAGGACATGACTTCTCCAGGCTCTTTCCACTCTGAAGTGAATCTTTCGTTTTTCAACTTGAGACGCAGCCTATAGGTTGTTTCAGCACATTTCAGTGGACTCAGACTTTGTAATGCTTCCTTTTTTTTACTTATTTTCTCTTTAATTAAACTTACAAGCAAAAGCAGAGCCCCTAATCATGATGGTAAGAAGGGCTTTTTCCCCCTCATCAATGGAAAACTGTTCTAGGTGACACAGTGTGACAGTGGTGGCAGTGAAATATTTTCTGATGATGTGAAATGCATTAAAAACCTAGTGTGACATTTTAAAGACTTCTTCCTCCCATGGACTCAGCTTCAAGAAGAAAGGTAAAGGGAAGAGAAGTCACTTTTCACCCCACTTTCTCAGGTACCACGAAGCCCAATGAAGCAGAAAGATCAATGAGCCAAAGGCTAAGAAACTCCGAACTAAAATGGTACTTTATTTCAAATATTACCAAGACAGCCAGACTGATGACTGGGTAATTATTATTGATGCTGATTTTATTAATAATACTGAGCAATATTTCCTCTGCAGGGGAGACTTTGTGGCCCCACATTAGGTCCTTACCTGCCCTGGGGTGTGTCTCCGTGCCGGGCGGAGCCCCTGCCAGACCAGTTCTCACACTGTCAGTACCTCGCCGTTGAGGTCATTGCGTTGGAAGCGGGTACTTACGTACTTGGTGTAGATAGCTCCCCACCTCTGCCCATTGTGTGTCCTTTTCCAAGTTTCGCCGCAGATACATCTCATCAGTGCTCAGCTAAGTACTCCTTAAGAAACCCTTTGCAACTATCTTTCTGTGCAGTTTTCTCTGCTCTGGGACTCTGTCCTGTAACCCTTAGCTCCCCTGGTCTCCCTGGACTCTGAACTCTGTCTCTTCAGCTGAGGCTGTGCTTCAGTTCCCTTCCCTATACCGGGCTTGGACATTCTCTCAAGACAGGAAGCTAGGACAATGAGAAGACTCACTTCCTTTGTTTGCTATCACTCAGGGATCACTGTCCTTAGCCTGGTATCCAGTGGTTTTGAAAACTGTTGTTTTATATATTGTCCATTTTCCTTTGGGTTGTTTTAAGTCGGAGAGTAAATCCAGTCTGCTTGTTACTCGGTCTTGGCTAGAAGCAGAAGTTTGCAAAGAAAATTATATTGTGTCTTAATTTTCTTGATCAATATTTTCCTGCTCATTTTCTACTTTCAAGTGTTTGATAATTCAGCCTGGCATTATATTTCAGCGTTTGGAATACATTATTTATTATATATATACCTGTGCATATAAATGTATCCACATATATCTGCATGTTTAATTCCCTTTAATATTACCAACACCCCTTTTCTTACATCACTTTCCTACTCTTCAGTTCCTGATTTTAATTAATCTTTTGATTGGCTGGTTAATATTTTTAAGTAATTTTTAGTAAAAGTACATAAATGGTGCGTTCTTTTCATCTTTGTGCATGAAAAAAGTTTTTTACCTCCAAACATAAGTATTTTGACAAAGAATTCTTGTCCCGTCTTTTCTTCTCAGCATTCTGCAGACTTTGCGTCATCTTTTGATCAGAACTGTTACAACAAAGTGTGACGGTTTTACCTACAAACCAAGAGGAGGAGTTTTTCCTTTATTCTTTTTTCTTTTGTCTGTATGAGAAGATGAATACTGTACGCTTTAAACTTATACAGTGATGCATGTCAATTATTTCTTAGTAAAAAAAAATTTTTAATCTTCTTTAAAACGTTAAAAAAATCTGAGATTGCAGTCTTGCTCACTGACAAGGTAGAATTTACATCAAAATTATTGGTAAGTCTAATGGTAGGAGTGGTGCAGATGGTGAGCTCCTTTTTTGGACCCATGTATTTAAAAGTATGTTGCTTAATTTCTAAATATTTCAGGTTTTCTCTAGAGATCGTTGATTTCTAGTCTAATTCTCTTTTGATCAGGGAACATACTTCTTATTTCAATTCTTTTAAATTTGAGACCTGGCCTCCCATTTGGTCTTTCTTGGTGTCTGTGCCACATGGACTTGAAGAGAGTATGTCTTCTGTACTTGTTAGATGAGTGTTAGGTTTTTCTTTGTGGTCCAGTCAGAAAACGTTTTCTTTTAGCGGATGAGTTTATGTCTACTCCACTGGCTGGCGTTTTTATTCTTAGCTTTGTCGTATTGTTCTGTGTTATGTTCGCTTTTATCTTTTATTTGTTAGTTCTTTTAATATTGAGAATGATTTCCATTTTATTCCAGTCTTCACCATTATACTAATATCTCTATATAATTCTCTCAGTCCTTTTCTCTTACTTTAAAAATGTAGGTTCTACACTTGGTGTGTTAGCCTTAAATGGCACCTTTGACTCCCACTTACTACCTATAGGGAGATCCACTAGTTTATTCAGCTTCACCCTTTGTCTTGCCCTTGCCCTCCAGTGTAGTTGTATTATTTCTACTCTGGCAGGCCATGCAACCCGTTCTTCTCTCCTCATCCGTAATTCTGTTTCAGCCTCAGACCTACGGTGTGTTGTATACCAACCTTTGCCCATTTCTGAAGTGTTCTCAGTTATCTCTTAGTTGGAGGAATTCATTCTTGAATAGATTTCTCAGGGTTCTTAGAATCGTTACATACCTTACCTATTAAGACATTTTATTCCACCTTGAGAATTGAAAATCAGTTCAACTGATACAAAGTCCTTGTCCCACACTGCCTCTCCTGGACTGTCTTGAACGTGTCACCCCCCTCTCACGGGTTGTGTGCGCTGCTGTTGACAAGTTTGACTTGTCCTTTAGTCTGGAGGCCCAGAAGATTTGTCTGATCACCATTATTACTATTTGAAGTCTAAGATTTTACTGGATATGCCTCAGAGGTGACCACGCTGGGTCAAAATTCCCAAATACACAGTGCATTCCTTTCACCTGTACATCGAGGTCTTTTATTTCAGGAATTTTTGAATTATAGTTTTAAATATTATGTCCCATTGTTTTGTGTTTCTTCTTTAGGGACTTCAGTTATAGATGTTATTGAATCCTACTTACATATCTTTTGTTTCTATCAGTTTCTCTCTGATTCTTTTTACTTTTTATTTTAAATGATCCTCTTTCTTTCCATCTTTATTATCTATCTGCTTTCACAAACTTTCAGTTGTATCGAATGTCACTTCACTTCTGAGATTTTGTGTTTTCTTTTAGTTTCTTCCCTTAGTTCAGTGTCTGAATTTCTGAATTTTTGATTCATGGTATTTTTTTATATCGGCATTTCTGATTTAATTATGTTTAATTCATGTTGAAATATCACATTACAGTTTTCTTTTGCTTTTGTCCCCATAGTAGGGGGAGTGAGAATTTAGAACATTTGGCAAATGTTCTAAATTCTCACTTTCTACTTTTTTAACTCCTATGGTAATGTTGCCTAGATGCTGACTTTTTCGGTTTTTGTGGTTTAAGTTTACATATGTTAGCTTTTCCTGGACCCACAGAAGCAGGTGATCTGCGGGGTAGAAGTTGGATAGTTCATTTCATTTCTCAGTTCAAGAGCACCTTCTGTTGCTATGGTGAAGTGCAGTTTCTTTAACAAGTGCTACCCCTTTTCTTCTCATCTGTCTTGTAATTCTACGATAGTGTGTTGTCTCAGGAGGACCCTGACCTGTTGCCTCTTCCTCCTTTCCTTTTACCATGCACCTTCTGAAAGATACTTGGTAGTCACCCGCGCCTCTCAGAATTGGTGCCTGCCCGAGACTGCCACGTTGATCCTGCACTTTCCAAGCCACTTCCTTTTGACTCCCCAGTAGCCAGTTGTCTGATCTACCAGGTACCAGACCTGCTCAGCATCTTCCTAGGAGTTATTTTACCAGACATGATCTGGGCCTCTTCCCCTCTGGTCCTCCTCGCTCTCTTTTGCACAATCCCAGCCTGACCCTGCTAGGGTGGGCACCAGCACTGACCTTTCGGGTCTCAGATGGTTATTTCCTCACATCCATCCTGGGTTTAATATATTCTGTCTCCTGATTATGTTGTAGGCAGTATGGTCTTCCTACCCCCCAGAGGCATGTGTGGAGAGATTCAAATTTAGATGGCCACCAGCATTCTATAGAAATCTGGAAACTCACATGTTCTTGGGCTCTTGCTCTAGTTTAAGAAAAACAGCTCTAGAAACTATAAATGAGGCATTATAAGCATGATTAATGAAGTAAAGATGCTAGGTAACTCCAGCTGTTAGAGATGGGGAGAGAGAGACCCGAGTCAAGAGGCTATCTCCCCCACCTCGGTTCTTGTCTCACTCACAAGACATGAATTCAAGCAGGAGACAAACACGTAGAGTGGAAATGAGATAGCAAGTTTCTTTATGGAACACACGAGCACAAAGCTGCAGGCAGGCCCCCAGCTAGTCTAAATTGCCCACGTATAGAGAAAATGAAGTTGTTAGTAAGTTTGTTCTATATACTTGGGCCGAGGCAACAAGTTGGTATTTAGCTAATCTAAGTATGCTGACTGTTGGGGTTCAGGGCTTATACACCTTAGTCAGCTTCTAGGTGCCCCCTCTTTCTCCCCCTTCTGAATCTTGGGAATAATGTACAGCTGCAAAGGCTTTCTTTCTCAGTTAGTGTAGACTCTTTGTCTTAGTGAAATTGTTACAGAGGCCACCTTTCCCAGCACGGCCCGCCTCTTCCTTCTGTGTAATCCCCGTTTGTGATGTTCAGATCACCCGGCAGTCTGAGCAAGACTGTCACAGAAGCTCCTTTCCTCAGCACAGGCTCAGGGACCCTCCCCTCCTCCTGAAGCCACCTGTTTTGCTTGCAATGCTTGGGACACCCAGCATTCTTGTCAAACCAGGCTCAGGACAGCTGAGTTCATTGGTGAGACATGTCTTCCTTTTGCGTCTAGACTCCTGTAATAAGTTTTTTTTTTAGATTATAATGGCGACGGCCCTGCCTTTATTTCCCCTCTGGCCACTCTTTCCTAGCTGCTACCTAACGCAAGCAGTAGCTCTGCCTTCAAAGACTGCCAAGGGACTATATATATTTTTAAGTTAACGTGTTTAAAGAATGATGTGAGGTGTTTTTTTTTTTTAATTCCTTACTTTACCCTTTTTGACAAAAGAGCTTCTACCTTATGCCCCCGGTATGTAGTGCTCTGCAGGCTGTTTTAGATTTTTTTGTAGTTAGGTTCTACATCCTAGGATGCTACAGATCATGCTGCTTGCTCCCATGCAGCCTGGTGTTCGCTGCCTGGTTGGACACAGGGAAGGATGCTGCTGGGGCTGAGGGAGGAAGGGCGTGAGGGCCTAGCTTTGAAGGTAGCCAATGGGAAGTCATGGCCTATTTTTTGTGGTGCTGCCCCTGAGTCGTCCAGCTAAAGGCAGACAAAATGAACCCATCTTTTCCTATGTGCCGTGGGATCAGGTTCTGACTCTTAGGTAGAATCCGAGAATATGTTGTTGATCTCTTCAGCACTGGCATTAGCCGAAGTTCCCTCGGGACTTCAGCGTCTGGTCTTCTCTTTATTTTCCGACACTCTGGCCAGTTTTCATCACTTTGTAATTCTTCATGAGTTTTATAATGGAAATTGGGATGAAGGCATATTAGGCCCTGCTGGTTTACCTAGAGACTAACCCAGAAGTCCTACCAATTATTTTACAGTAATGAATAGGAAAAGATTATATTAAGGGCATGTTTCCATTATTTTTTATATTACTTATTTCTTAAGTAGCCTACTTAAGAAATTTAATAAGATTCTTTAATAAAAATGCACATGAAAAAATTCCCTCCTCATATATCAAATGAATTTCTTCTTCAAGTGTAGTCAAAACTTGATCACTTCCATGCCTAAACTCTTTATTTGTGGTGATGTTTGCATGTTAAAGCAGCTTTTCAAGGCGCGTGGGATTTGCACGAACGCAGTGTTACCCACACCCACGTAACAAAGAACATAAGTGCTGTCAGGGACTTATTTCACTAGTATAATGGTTAAGAATGTGAACTTTGTGGTTAGATATGGTTCAAATCCCATCTTACCCATTTACTTTTTATGATCTTGGGAAAGTTACTCACCATCTGCAAGCATCAGTTTCCTCGCGTGTGCAATGTGCTAGCAGTGGTACCTGCTGGGTAGGCGCCTACACGGGGATTCAGGGAAAAAAAACACATAAAACGCTTAGCTTGAATGAGGGTGATCGCGATGATGAAGATGCTCACTAAGGGTTAATGGTGGGTGTTAACTGTGGATACTTCTTGAATTGTTTTAATTAGTTACTTCTTTTTTCAAGATTTCATCTCAGAAAATAATGTCCTGGCTACTTTCGTTTCTGAAAACTTGATGCTGCCTTGCAGGGCGTGCCCTTTTATGACAGATGGTCAGCAGCTAGTGGTCAAAGAAGTATGGAATGTAATAGCATTTCATTCATTTATGGGAAATGTCTTACCACCCCACCCTTCAGCTAGTTGGAAAATGAAAGTCGAAAACTGGAAACTCTATTTATAAATGGACAGTGCTGTGATCTCAATGTCTGAAACTGTAGACTTTTAGAAAATATTTATAGCATATTGGAAACTAGTCCATGATCAGTTTCTCCTTGCTCTGTTGTTTTTAATTAATCCAGAAGATATGAAATTTGAGGTAAATTAAAATCGAATACTGAAATGTATCAGCCTTTAGGACAAGAGGATGGAGAAAAGCAACTCTTAATAGAGGCATTTGAAGTCAGTAGTGGTATTTGTTAATTGGGCCTTAATAATAAGCTAAATGAGTGAAAATACAAGAATTCAAGGATTTGCTGAGGCCGTGTCGACATCTCACTCAGGAGACAGTTTGGCCTAGTGGTTAGGAGTGGGGAATCTGCCTGAGTTGCAGACCCAGTTCTGTCACCTGCTTAATCACGTGATCTCGTGGCTCATTCAGCATGGTGTGCCAAGGCTGTGTCTGTCATAGTGTCAAAAATTAAATGAGATGATGCATGTAAAGCATTGAAAATGGTACACGCATGTCATAAACACTATGTAAATGCTAGCCGCTGTTATTCTCAGTAGCCCAGGCAAACCCTCACAATAACTCCAGTTTGATTGTAATGGGCATGCGTGAAACATGCCCGTTTCACTGGTGTGGAGGTGGGTCTCTGTCATCACGTGGTCATTGTGAACTGACTGCCTTAGCCAGTAATGCATGCTGGGCTGGCGGTAAGCACTGTGCAGCGAAGATCCTCGAAAAGTCCCATAGGTGCCTACCTTATAGGAGCTAATGAGAGAGCTCCCTTAGTTTCTACCAACCTGGAGCACAAACAGTTGCCATAATAAAAACACCCCTTACCTTGGTTCACCTAAAAACAAGGAACTTGTGTGGTTATTGAAAAGTCACTTACTATAAACATCACCAGTCATTTCTCAGAGATTCACCTTTCACAAATGGAATCAACAGCCTAGTGAAGGTAGTGTTGCTTATACGGCTGACCTGTGCCATGTGCCTAAACCGAAAAACAAGGAAAATTCATAGATAACAGATTGCAATATGTCTTTTTTATGTGCGGCTCATACTGAGTGGACTGTGTGATGTGTGACCTAGCTATATTTGACACTGATACTTTTCTAAAAAGAGACTCTCACATGTGTCATGGTACGTCTTAGAAATTTAAAGTTATAGCTACATCAACATGGAGGAGAACTCTTGCCAGCAAGAAGGATGGGTAGGGATATTAATGTCCATTGTATCCACATATCACGCTTGTGTCTGCATCTCAGGTTCTAGTCTTTTATAATTGTTTCACGTCTGCAAGGCCAGAATCTGCATTTTGCAATGAAAGTTGTTGTTTTTAAGTGCTCAGCTTATTCAGCACTTAACACACCCCAGACTGTGCTGAGTGCTTTACATGTGTTGCCTCATTTAATTCTCATAGCGATCCTGTGAAGTCTATGCTTTGACCTGCATTTTGCTAGTGGGAAAAACACGGCCCAAGTTTACACAGCCAGTGAGTTGTGGAGTTGAGAAGCAGACTCCGAAAGGCTATGCTGTTAGTGCTGTTCCGCATTTGAAAAAGTGAGGCCTTCAGAGTCGGTCGGAAGTAAGACCAGAAGCTGTTGAAGCAGTTGACATTGTCCACTTTCTAGGACTTTGGTCGTATGGAAATGAGACTTTGGAATAATGAACAAAAGAATAATGAAATACCACACTATTTGTAGTATTATAGGTAAGTACACATAGAGACGCATAGAAGATAGAAGCTAACGTATATTGCAATGTAGCAATAATCAGTCCCATAAACATTTTATGAGTTCGATGAGGCCACAGTCTATTCTGTAAGAGTGTGGTGATCACACAGTTGATATGCTAAAAACTGTGTTATAAACGTACAAAAACACATTTTTTAAAATCCAACCCACTTCGGTACACATGCCTTTGAGGACGAAATTGTATCATATGCTAAAACTTTTGTTCTGCAAATGATACTATCAGGAAAGCAAAGAGACAACCCATAGAATTGAAGAAAATATTAACAAATTGTGCATCTAATAAGGGACTTGCATCCAGAAGAAAAAAAATGATGATAGTAGTTGAAGTTTTTTGTTTTATTTTTAATTAATTTAATTTTGTTTTAACATTTCCTTATGTGGCAAATACGATGTTGCCAATCACAATCCAAATTTTTTTTTTTTAATTTTATGGTCCTTAGAATCCCAAACTATTGCTATAGACAGCTAGCTGTGAGTTCAGTGTGTGGATATATTAAGCTCCCCAAAAACGTAGCCTCTTGGTTACAGCAGGAACCTTACTGGTTATTCAGGCATGTATAAATCCCAGGAGTTTTGTGTTTGTTTGTTTTTAAGGATTTTATTTATTTAGTTTTAGAGAGAGGGGAAGGGAGAGAGAAAGAGAGGGAGAGAAACATTAATGTGTGGTTGCCTCTCGCATGCCACCAAATGAGGGCCTGGCCTGCAACCCAGGCATGTGCCCCGACTGGGAATCGAACCAGTGACCCTTTGGTTCTCAGGCCAGCACTCAATCCACTGAGCCACACTAGATGGGGCTAAACCCCATAGTCTTAACAGTTCTTGACTACCTTCTATTGGATTATCAACTTGTCCACTGTTCTCTCCCAATGATTGAGATTGTGTCTAACACCTTCCGTAAGGCTGGGTATATACTAGCAAAATGACCTGGGTATTGCATGCACACCCC
Organism: Macrotus californicus; assembly: GCA_007922815.1. NCBI lineage: Eukaryota > Metazoa > Chordata > Mammalia > Chiroptera > Phyllostomidae > Macrotus > Macrotus californicus. Next base: position 16,843 of record VMDR010002551.1, read on the forward strand.
ACATACACCTGATGGTGACTGTGCTCCCAGTTTTGTAAGAGCACTATTTTGAGAGTCACACAACCCCTTATTTGCCCGGTAACTCACTATGTGCCTTCCTCATCTGTAACGTGAGGGGATTGGGCTAAGTGACCACGTTTTTTTCAGCACTCTTATAGGTTGTGATTGTATCTGCATATACCCTTTTTTTAAATGTTAAAGAGGAACATTTATTTCACATGGATTTGTATTAAATGAGTTCTCTGCATGTTGCTGTCTAGATATGGAAGACAGTAGCTTTTCTCACAGAGGCTTATCCTCAAAGGCACGTTGCATCCGCAACGCTGACGCTGCTCGCTGGGCAGGTGCTCGTTCTTCACTTCACTGTGAGGGTTCAGTGTGCAGCCTGTGCAGGAGGACCTCAGTTCTCACTTTACTGCTGTTTAAGTACAGCCACACTGTCTGTTGCAAAAGGTCACATTTAAAGATGTGCTTGACATGGAGGCTCTCGTGTAAATGTGCAGTCATTGTTATATCATAGATAAACGATGACACCTGAAGATAGATGCACCAGCCAAAGAGTTTGGGGATCTCTGAATTCATGACAGAGTTGTTAACAGGCAAGTTTGTTGTTTCCTACAAGTGGAAGAGTAGGAAGTATTAAAATCATCCATTTGAGAGAGGAAATTAATGTTGCTCAAAAACTTCTTTTCTAGTGAAGGAAGCCCATCCCCCAGAATGGAGCTGCTGCATAACATCGACCCCAACTTTGTGGACATCTCTCCGTGTGAGTACCTTGTTCACTAAATGCTAAATCTGCGTGGCTCACAGACACAGTTTTATTACCGTGTGTGTCTCTGGCCTTGCTTTCTCTTTTCCACTTGAGTTTTCTATGAAGGCAAACAGCTCTCCATGGCACCTGTTATCCCAGGCTCACTGTGGCTTTGGTGCCGCAGAGGCTGCGCTCTGTTTTCAGCTCTGTAGTTCACTAACTGTGTGACCTGTGAGCCTTTCCCTCTCAACGCCTCAGCTCCCCCATCTCTGAAAGGAGAACCCATCGACCTCAGGCTCCTTTTCACTGTAAATGTCATGTTGTTGCTACCCTGTTCTTACCTGAGAGCTCCAGGCTTCTTCCAGAAAGCTCAAGGTCAAATAAGCCATCATATCATCTGAGCAGGCCGGCCAGGTGCTACCCAGCACCTGCTGCATCTCACAGGCACAGCTTACTGAGCAATTGTGGAAGTATCTCAGCATGATTCTGTCTACTGCCTAAATTAACCCATAGGTAGCTCTTTTAATTCTTCAGGGAATGAGGCCATTGAAGGCTGTCAGATCCCATCCGGTTGTGGTAGTCCTGTACATGAGCATCTTGGGGCCTTTGGGTTTGAGCCTGGAAAGCATGACCTATTACGCCCTCCACCCCAGCCCCATCATAGTGCCCCATCTCAACACTGTCTCCAGAAAACAGTGTTCTTATATCCCCTCCCTTCTAATCATAGTGCTGCCCTTTGCTCAGGTTCTCCGTGCTTCTTTGTCCTCTCCAGTCTGTGCTAAAACCCACCACGAGGTTTCCTCACTCAGAGAATGACCCCTCAGTAATTCTGAATGTCTCACCGGGCCAAGGGATGTCTCAAGGGATGAATGTCTCATCCCTTAAAACCCTGTCCAGATGTCCCATCTCATCCCTATGAATGTTTTCCAGAAGCCCCAGAAGAAGCGGTCATTCCTTCCTCTGTGCACCCCTCCTGGTATCTCTGCATAGCCTTCATCAAATTCCCTAGGGTGTACCTTCATTCCCTCTAAGCTGAGAGCTCCTGGAAGTCAGGGTCTGCGTCTTATTTATCTTTCATCCTCATAAGTTAATGCAAAGACCCAGCACTCAGTAGGTGTTCGGTAATGATTGCTTGATGAGTGGTGGGGAGTTGGGATGGAGTAAAGACCAAAGTGGGAGCATTAGGCTTGGAAAGGAAAGGCCTTGAGACAGGTAGGAATGGCTACATTATGGAGGAATTTCTGTTTCTGTTGGAATTTACTTGTGTGAATGAGAGAGACAAAGGGAGTTATATGTCCAATATGGCGGCCACTAGCCATATGTGGCTATTGAACACTTGAAATGTGGCTAATCATGGATTGAAATGTGCTGAAAATATAAAATACACATCAGATTTTGAAGGCTTAGTATGAAAAAGTAAAATATTTCATAGTATATATTTACTACTTACTGAAATGGCATATTTTGGATATGTTGAGTTCAATGTATTGTTAGTGTGAATTTTACCCTTTTCTTTTTCCTTTGTAATGTGGCTAATAGAAGAATTTTAATTACCTGTGTGCTTCTAATGGTCTAGAGGATTATTCCAGAAGGATCTAGGAAATGATTTGGTCAGCTGCATAAGAGAGTCACAGCCCATGACAGTTACTGTGAGACTACAGCATCCACAGCTGTCAGATTGTTCCCTGCCTCAGCACACCTGAGGGATATGGCACGTCCCACTCTGTGACGGGGTCCCCAGAGCAGTGATTCTTCACCGAGGGCCGGTTGTGTCAAAATCTCTCAGGGTGCCTAGAAGGGAAAGGGGGAGCGGGGGGAAGGCAGGAATGGTTTTGAAAACTTCTGAGTAATTTTATGCACTGCATAAGCCCAGTGTAAGACCCAGTGTTGTGCTGAATATGCTGCCCACATTATAATGACTGTAAACTGTTCTTACCCATTAAATCCCATCCGTAAATGAAAAGCTTTAAGCCCCCTTCACTCCCTAAGATGTATTTTGTCTTGGCACCAGAAACGGGAGGTTTGAGCTCTTTCCCTGTGTCACCTGGCCACAGCACCGCTTGCTGTGATCTTCGCTGTCTTCCCTGCAGTGTCCCTAGCTCGTGCAAAGTTCATGAAGACATGGAAGTCAACACAGAGTCAGCTCAGCTTTGCTGCCCAGACACCCATGCACTGTGAGGTCTTGAGCAAGCCCCTTCACTTTGCTTCGTGTCACCTTCCCACACATTAAATGGTGGACGAAGACCCTCCACTGCTGTCACAAATTCAGGGAGGGTATATGCCTTCTGCCCACCTTCCCCCACCCCTTGCAACCCGTTGCAGGCCTTCCCTGCCAGCTTGGGACTCGTGCTCTGACTTCTGTGTGTAGTGAGGGACAGTGTCAGTTCCTGACATTGACGTAGAACTACACTCACTATTTGTGCACAGAAGCAGGGCAGCATTCTGTACTGTCCATGCCTGTAGGCCACTAAGTGCCACCTCTTAGTCATACATGGGTGACACTGTGGGCCGTTCCTCCTGGTTTTCATATTCATTTCAATCCACTGTGCAGCAGTTGGAGAAAGGAGTGGTAAGGGGGGTGGGGGAGGGGTGCGCTCCTTTATTGGACAATGGTACAAGCCCATTTTCTTCTCTATGCAATTAATTTGTAGGGAAAAATTAAAGCCAGGTATAGGAATAGATGTATCTATAAGACAGTCAAGTCTGTAAATCCTATTCGTAGAATCTGTTTTTTAAATATGTTCTAGAGGCTTCTGTGGAAATAAATTAGAGAGCAGCCCATCTAGGGTGTAAATTAAGGATCAACAGTTGAGGCACTGTTATCACAGAAACACTTCTTTGCTGTCTAACTCCAGCACTTCCCAGATTAGGGGTACTTACCTACCGCAGAGGAGGGTAGTGCTCCACCTACTCCTTCCCAAAAGTCTCTTCATCAGTTTCCTCATCTGTGAAGATGGATTATGTATGTCTACATTCCCTTCCAGCTTCAGCATTCAGAGGATCGCAGTAAAAGTAGGACCTTAAATGAGCAAAGCTGCTTCCTCAGTTCCTCTCCTTCCCACCCTCCTTCCCACCATTGATAAGCAGTGAGGGAGCCAAAGGCATGGTTGTAACTGGTGAATAGAAGTGAAAATGTCAGAAACACTGAAAGCGCTAGAGTAATTTGAAATATTATGTCATTTTGTTATTACTGTGTCCTGCCCACCTTTCCAGTCCCTGTTCTAAAACATCACTGCATTGATCAAGCTTTCCATCTGCTCTCTCTTTTTCAGTCGGTCTCGTTGGGTATGGTGGCCCAGGGCTTCTTCCTGCATGAATCATAGGACGAGACATTAGATGTTTCCTAGGGAAGCCCTGCCTTCTGAGTGGTTCCAGATCCCCTCACGGGCTTGCCTCTTGGGTTCAGCAGCTAGAGCCAGCCCCTCCCTTCTATTCTAAGAGTACAGGGCACCCCCAAGGGCTCTTCTTAGAGAGTTTTCATGGCCGCATACCCTTGGTAGGTTGTGGCTGGTGTACCTCCTGTCCTCTTTTTCCTCACCGGTAAAAGCAATAGAATGTCTGTGTCCACTACACAGAATGTGTGGAATGTGGTTTGATGGCATTTAAGGGACATTAAAATTCCATTTTTTATAGAATATGTTGATCTTTCAGAATACTGTTTTAATAACTGATGTCTAATATCCATAGTGCATTGTTCGTATTTTATGTTAATGGTCGCATAGACAAACTGTAAAACCCACAAACAAAATGAACGCCAAGTAATGTAGGCAATAATTGGGTTCCTCAGACCTCATTGAGAGACAGATATGTTCACAAACCGCCTGCCTCTGGATTCAGCCCATCCTGACTTCCCCTGTGAGTCTAGGGCACCGCCTGTTCTTGCTGTTCTCTTGGGGATCCTGCCTCCCTGGCATGTTCTCTTTCATTGTTTCATTGGTCACTGGCCCTCTCAGAACCCCTAATCTGGCCCCACTTTTATCTTCCCAGCCCCAGCCCCCATGGCCAGTGTCTCACGCGTGGGCTGCAACCGCTTTCCTGTGTGCCTTGAGGACACTGTTAATTCATCTTCGGAGGCTTTGTTCGGACATAACCTTGGACAGACATGTTTTGGGCTCTGTCCAGATAGTACTTTTTTCTCTTTCCTCCTTCCTAAGACTAGATCCTAAGGATTATTTACTCCCCCATGTCTTTAAAATATTTCTTTCTAGCAGGCAGACCTAGACCCAGTGTCTTTCTCCAGCAGTACAGAGTGGGCCACGAAGGAAGCCTGAGAGAGAGCCCGAGGGAACGGGATGGTACCTTTGAAGTTGATTTATGGGGAAGCCTGGAAACATCCAAAGCAGTGGGGAGCCCCCGCCATCCCAAGTTAGGCCCATATCCTGCAGGTGTGGGTGCAGCTCCACACTCCATGCCTTTCCTGGGTTCCAGCTAGCATGCCTCAGACCAGGAGGAAGATTATTCAAAAGCATTACATCAACCTACAGGCTCCAGGCTTGATCTGGGCTGCTCTGAGGTAATAACCCTACTCAGTCTACACCAACAACTCACCTTGGCGGTCAGATGTGCCATTCCGTGCACCGTTAGCATTCTCATGTACCTCTGATTGTATAACGTGCACAAATATACCTGACACACATGCACACATTTAAAGCACTCGTTCTGCTGAGAGGGCTTGATTACAGATGAAGGGCACTGACAGATGTTAGCATTTTTCGTACCACCAAAGGCCAAGTCTTCAAAGTGATTCTATCCAGCTTTGTTACTATTTCATTGAAAGGGCCTCCTCTCTTTAAAGGTTATAATGAGATGTTATTTCTGCTCATGATTACAGGGTGAAGGAACACTCGTCCCTCCCTCTCCTCTCTCACACGCTCATTTTCTGCAGTAAAATTGCCAAATCTCTACTCGAGATCCAAGAGTCATCCAGGTTTGCATGCTTGGAGCTGCTCCCTGTTTCCTCTTTAGAGAAACATTCAAACCTATTTCCTGACATTAGGTTGCCTTTTCCAAGATAATTTATTCAGTAGATGCTGACTGCCCACGACAGGCCAGGAACTGTTGTAGGTACTAGGGCTCAGTCAGGCTTTCGGTTCTGGTAGCAACTGGCCTGGAAGAGGGCATGGACACAGCCATTCACTGCCCTGCCCTGCCCTGCCCCACCACGCCAGCTACGTGTGATTTCTGACTGCCAGCGGCTGCATGCAGACTCCGTAGCCTGCCTCCTGCAGCCTCCTCACTCAGCTGAAACAGCCCTCCAGCACCGCCACAGTGCCCTCCTTCAGTCACCAGCGTCTCCTTTGCTTCTCCGGTCCTTGTCTAGGACCCAGTTCATGTCCCTGCTTCTCCGTCCAGTTCTCCTTGATCCCCCCAAACTTGAGTCCCTTGAGTTTCTCCAGAGCATCCTAGGACATACTGCAATTATTCATATTCATGTGTCTTCCCCACCCAGAGCCATAAGCTCCAAGGAGGGCGAGATTTCATCTGTACAGCTCTCTCGGTGCCTTATGTATCAGAGGTTTTATACATCCTGAAAGGATGCATGCTGATAAATCAGTCATTTTAGTAGGTTACCATCTGCTGACTAAACTAGAACAAATCTATCAAGAGTAATAACATCATACATTATTTTCAAAGCACTTTCATATTTTCTGGGCATATTTGAGAAGCAGCCACTGCAGAGGCAACTTTCTACCTCTCAACCTGAAATGAGATACTGAACAGAAGAAAAAATGGTAGGTGGGTTACATGAGCCTCCCCAGCTCTCAGTGACACGATTGCTCATCGCTGCGTAGACCCCAGAGGCCAGAAGGCACCCTGCCTTCAGTTCATCCGTCCTCCTCAGAATCCAAAAGGAGAAACTGAAGCATCCGTCACAGGCAGCTAATAAGTAGTGCAGCTGGAACTCGGGGCTCTCCAGGTTTCGGCCTCACGCACAAGTCTCATCTTTCTCATGCTGGTGGTCTTTCTGCTTTCTGTTCTGAACTGGTTTGGTGGGAAAGGGTACCCAGATCCGAGTTACAGCCACGTCACTCAAATAAGGGCCCGTTGACTGGAATTGTACACTTACATGAGCTGGAAAAATGGGTCTAGTCGTGACAGCCTGGCAGTTCCACATATCTAGATGGTAGCAGCTTCCGCTTGGGGTTTTTTCCCCCTAAAGCTTTTTGGAAAAAAATTATTTTTAATTGAGATACAGTATTATATTGGTTTTGGGTGTGCGGCATACTGAGTCAACATTTGTGTCCTTTCTGAAGTGATCACCACAGTAAGTCTAGTAACCATCGTCACCGCACATAGTTATTAGATGTTACTGACTCTGTTCCCTGTGCTGTCTATTACATCCCCATGACTTAGCAGTTTCTGTTTGTAAACCTCGGTGTGGAAACCTGCCGGTGCCTTGCAGTAATTACATTTGAGGTTGGTGATGGAACAGGGGAGCGAGGGGTGGGGTAGGGCAGTGTAGCGAAGGGGAACATGCCAAGTTCTGGGGTTTCAGAAAGACTTGGGTTTGAATTCCAGCTTTGACTTCTTTCCTGCAAGCCTGTGCATAAGCCGAGTCCTCTGTTTCATCACCCGTAAATTGAGGGCAGCTGTAGCTATCTCCCGTAATCTTGTCCAAACAACAGCTCACAGCCATTGTGTTCTGGCCATTAGGATGGGAAGAGGGGTGTCTATACTTTTTGCTTTCTGTATTTCTGCAGTGTTAATTTTTAGTAGTGAGAACATGTGACTTTCACCCAGCTCAGAGGGTTCTTCTGAGAATGGACTATCTGTGATGTCGCTGGGTTCTCGGCGAGTGGGAGTTGGGACTGTCCTGGAGATTCTACCCCCGGTGTCCACCTGTCCCAGGTCAGAGAAGCACGCGTGTGACAGCATTTCTCCTCAGCCGTCAGCCCTGAAACTCTGCCTGCCTGCCTTACGGTTCTTTCTCTTCGTCAAACAGAGGAGCTCGTTTTACAGCTTGTCACAAAGTGAGCGGACACGTGTGTCCTCCCTAGCTGCCGATACTTGTCTTTAGCAGCTCACCAGGCTCTCCTTGGTGTGGGTTGGTGCCTGCCCTCAGTTCCCGAGCCTGAACACAGGTAACTCTGCTCCTTTTTAATTTTCAAAGGCTTCTATCCTGCCTCCTTCACTTTGGGGAGCACTAAAGTGTGTTTGGAAATGTGGCTTTTCTGATGCCAAAGGCAGTCCTTCAAGCCCCGTAGCCTGTCCACCCCACTTCACAGAATGCATCTCAAGTAACACACATGAAACCTTCACTGTTAACACTTGGTGCTGGCGCACTGGCTTTCATCCTGAGAAAATAAATAAACCAAACCGAACCCACAGCACTTTAAAAACACTAATTAATCCTCGCCACAGGCCTAGGCTATACAGAAATGGCAGATCCCACTGCCCCAACCTTATGATCGGAGAAATGAGGGCAAGCAGCTTTCTAAGGCTTCCCGGGGCCAGATAACAGAAGCAGACGAGAAGGGTTTGGGCTGGCCCTGCTTCTAGGAGGAGGGTGCCCAGCCAGGGCCAGCTGCCTCCTGAATGCTCTTCTGCACGGGCCGTGTGGCTACTTGCGCAGAACCCCATTTACACACCAGCTTCCCCTCACCCAGGGTCACAGTAATGCCACGTTCTTCTGTTCCCAGCTGACCACTTATTTACTGCTTCCTTTTACTTAATTCTGGTAGAGCCTAGAATTTTAGCCATCACTTCCAGGAGCAGCCTGGTGATTCTAGTCGGTTAAAAGGTCTGTGCTGATTTTGACACTCAACACAGACCACTCTCCACATAGTCCCGTTCAGACCCAGGGGCTGTGCCCTCCCCACGGGGGAGCTGTGTCGTGACCCTTCAAGGCCGGGCAGGTCCGTGGTATCCGCGCAGGCTGAATAATATTCACGGAGCCATTGGGATGTCTGACGTGCCTTTATTCACAGGTGGGCAGGCCACACACACTGCCGCTATGTGTCTACCTGCATGTCTCTGCATGACACATGTCATGGCCCCTGCTCCCCAGTGTGGCACCCATCATGTACTTGCCCCTTGCGTGTGTCTCATCATTGTCCCCAGCAGGGAGTCCCTACCTGTGTAAGTGCTAGAGGGGAAGAAAGCCAGAGAACTGCCAGAACATTACATAACATAACGTAACACAATTCTGCACGTGCGAGCCCATTCATGTTATGGGAACGGTTTATCGGACCCAGTCTCAAGGCTATGAGAACACTGGTTATCAGGCCCCTCCAAGGCTATGGGAACGCTGCTTCCCTTAGCTACCCAGACGCCTGGGTGAGGAAGCCAGACTGCCTCCACTTACCCTGCAGGAGCCCACTTCACACCCAGGTCTGCCCAGACTCCCTCCTTTCTTTCAGTCTAGACCAGACATCCTCCTACCTCAGCTCCAAAACCTTACAGTCTGTAAGGATAAATGGGTACGGCTTTCTTGAAAGAGTAAATCATAAAATTCTGGAAAAACATAAAACCTCACTAAATTTTATGGGACATATCCAATGAAATTAAAATGTAGTAATTTCTAAATATTTACTAATCTGGTCAGATTTTTTAAGGGGCGATGGGGTACTTATGTATAAGGCTGAGATAATATTGTAAAAACACTTCTGAAAAGTAGGCTACAGAAAGCTGAGTACATGGTCTACCCTAGGGAACCCGTTAGGTACGAGCAATGTTAGTGACAGGCACTTGTGGACTGAAGTCTGTTACCTCTGGCAGCTAACGTAGGGACTGAATGCATGTTCCTTGCTTCTTTTTACTTCCCTTGCTTCTTAAGGGTCTTTCTAATCAGAGGGAAAAAATATATGCCCAGGAAATGATATTAACATCGGTATAAAATACACATTTAAAGTAACAGTTATAAAATAAAATAGCAAGAAGTCATAAGTAATATAAATAGAATATACAGGGTGGGGCAGAAAGAGGCTTACAGTTGTTCCTATGGAAAACAATACAACAGTGAATGAACAATAGCACAAGAGTAAACTGTATTTTACATACTCACAACTGTAAATGTACTTTTGCCCCACCCTGAATAAGCACTAAGGAGAAATAATGAGAGGCATTTGGGGGTGTTAAGATAACACTGCCAAAAAGTATAATTTTGTTTGTCTGTTACTTCAACAACTTTGGTTTTATCTTTTTTGATTTCTTGTGAATGAAAGAAAATAATATTTAAGACTTTATTAATTTTCCCTGAATGCTGGTACAGATCACAATAAGCTTAACGATTTAAAGCAACGCAAATTTATCATACATCCTGTAGGCTAAAAGACTAGTATGGGTCTCACAGGACAAAAATCCAAGTGTCAGCAGGGCGGGCTCTGGAAGAGAATCCATTCCCTTGCCTTTTCCCAACACAACAAGTGGCCCACTTTGCATGACCCGTGGCCACCGCCTCCCATCAGAAGGAAGGTGTTAGACACAATCTCAATCATTGGGAGAGAACAGTGGACAACTTGATAATACAATAGAAGGTAGTCAAGAACTGTTAAAACTATGGGGTTTAGCCCCGTCTAGTGTGGCTCAGTGGATTGAGTGCCAGCCTGCGAACCAAAGGGTCACTGGTTTGATTCCCATTCAGGGTACATGCCTGGTTTGCAGGCCAGGTCCCTGATAGGGGGCACACAGAAGGCAACCACACATTGATGTTTCTCTCCCTTTCTCCCTTCCTTCCTCTCTCTCTAAAACTAAATAAAATTCTTAGAATCTGAGTTCAAATATTCACTTATATTTTCTTTTTGTCCTAGAAAGGTTTAATCTTTTATATTTGGCTCTTTAAAAAATGTGTTAGGTAGACAATGAGAGAGGCCGGCCAAGATGGAGGCATAGGTAGATACACTGTGCCTCCTCGTACAACCAAAAGAAGGACAACAACAAATTTTAAAACAAAAAACAACCAGAACTGACAGAAAATCGAACTGTATGGAAGTCCGACAACCAAGGAACTAAAGAAGAAACTTTCATCTAGACTGGTAGGAGGGGCGAGACGGGCCGGAGAGGACTCGCGCGGGGCGGCGGCTGGCAGACTGGGGAAAGGCGCGGCTAGCCAGGAGAGCTGGCGGCTGCGGACCGGGGAAGGGCGCAGAAAGT
>VMDR010002551.1:27785-89291 GCA_007922815.1 Macrotus californicus
TATATTTAAAAAAAAAAAAAAAAAAATGTGTTAGGTATAATAAAATTAATGTAAAGTAGGTTTACAGTTTTAAAACAACCAAGTCAATATTGTAATGCACACCATCTTGAAAAAAAGTGTAGATTTCAATTGAAATTGCATTGAATCCATAGATCAGTTTGAATAGTGTTGTCATTTTTAACAATATCAAGTCTTTCTGTTCACGAGAGCTTGTTTCTTTGATGTGACCTTCTCTAATGACCTCGTGTGAAATATTGCATTTACGATTACTCTTCTAGAAACTGTCAAGTGCACACTACATGTTGTTATCTATTCACCACACTCCAGGTCCCCAGAACTCTTTAGCTTGTGATTGGAAGTTGGTTCCTTTTGACTACCATCTCCCATTTTTCCCACCTCCTGGCAGTCATCAGTACTCTTTGCTACTATGAACTCAGTTAAATATGTGATATCGGTAATACTTAATATTTTCAGCATCATGTATGAATTATTCAGCATTGGTCACTGCCTTAGTTCACAAAAAGTAGGGCATGAGACAAAGACTTGCATATCGTCAGTTCCTTGTGAAGCAACCCCAGGGTACAGGAACAAGGGACAGATTTAGTTTTATATAAATTACCTGTAGATTTCAGCGCTTACTTTTTAATTATAACATTTTATCTTGAGATAGAAATTTTCTTTTGATTTTGTGTTTTGGGGGTTGGTTTGGGTACATCTTTGAATTATCTTCTGTCCACGGAAATTTCATGGGTGATATGCTTTTGGAGGCCTTGCATATTTGAGAATACCATTTGTCTTTCTGTTACTTACGCACACAATGACAACTTTATTGAGCAAATAATGACTTTTTCCTTCCGAGTTCTATAGACATTGCTTATGGTCATTGGCATGTACTGTCACAGTAATCTCAGTACAGCCTGTTGTCCTTGCTTCCGAGTTCCAGTTCTTCTCCTCTTGCCTGGATGCTTACAGTGTCCTGTCTTTGGTATGGATATATCTACATCTCCAGTGTATTTCGAATTTATTTCATCAGTTCTTCCTGGTACAGAGCAATACAGTCCACACAATAATTAATAAATAATAACACGAGAATAAACTGTGTTTCGTGTACCCACAGCTGTAAACCGGCTTTGTCATACCCTATGCGTGTCCTTTCACTTCTTATTTTTATCTCTTTGTCCTTTTCCCCTACATTCTGGGGTGAGTTCCAGGTTGCTGATTTTATTTTATTTTACAGGTCTCATTCCGCTTTTCCTTCATGCTTCTGATGGCATTTCATATGTAGTATGCAAATCTCTTTTTACTACCTTTCTAGAGACTTTCCAGCTCTTTTTATTAACAAAAACTACCAATTTTATCTTTTTTGCCTTTTCTTTCATAGAGTTAATGTTTCACGTGATTGTATTAAGTCCACGAAGTTGCTGCTGACAGTTATTCTTCTTCTTTAGTAAATAGTTCTCAGGTATGCTGTGACTCTACCTCTAGGTTTTATGCATTCATCTCCTTTTAAGTGTTGAAATGTTTTCATATTTCTGTATATTTTCTGATGTTGCTGGCATTATTTTGTCACTGAGTATAAATTAGTTGAGTTTTGCTAAAGATGGATTATCTTTGGGTCTCATCTCTGCAGGCTGTTAGAATAATCTCAAACACAAAAGCAGGAGGTCTAACTTATAGAACACGTATAGAATGAGTTCCGTGATGCGATAGCCTGTGGATGAGGAGGTGTGGTCTGGAGCAGTGGGCCATCCAAATAAAGGAAAATAGTCTGTAGGTGGTCTCTTTGTGTTTGATGGAGTCGTTGACGTGGAGCCAGTTTTGTGGTCTCTCATGAGCCCGGGCTCTGTTCCAGGTGTGCAGGTGACTGTGCCCAGTTCCTTTCCTGGCACTGCTATACCCCCATATTAGAATGGACACCCTGCAAGCAATCTTTCTGTCTGGTGTGCTGGAGAGACTCGCGGGTTTTCTAGCACAGGTGACTGCTACTACTCTTGACCCACAGTAATGAAAGAGTTTCTCACATGGAGGCTTTCTTTCAGTCCTATGACCTGCCCTGATTTCCAAATTAGGAATGTTTGTCAAAGTCTGCTAGTACATTTCTTACTCATCTCCTGGGTGCCATACTATTTTTCTCAGGAAAGGGGCTTTCCGTCAGCTTGAAAATGTGAGGGATGTTAGGTACCTGCGCGAGTTGTCCTCTTTCCTCAATGTTTCCACTTAGGGTACGGACAAGATTAAATATAGGAGTTGAGAGATCACATGGAGAGAAATAAAGAAGAGAAGCTAATGTCGACAGTGCATTGTGTTCTAGGTACCATCTAGGCACCGTGCCACCACAGCCCCGTTCCCCATGCCTGCGTGACTTTCTTTACGGTGCGTGGCACCCTCTGGCGTAATTACGTTTTAAACATTCATTTGTTTGACATTGTCCTCTCCCATTGCCGTGTAAGCTCCGTGAGAGCAGACGTTTTGTCTCTCGCATTTGTTGCCATATCCCAGCCTCGAGAGCAGTGGCAAACAAAAAGCAGTCACTGAATAAATGTCCTTCTTTATTTCAACAAAAATTTAAACAGAGAAAGACTTTAACAAGTTGTTTAAAAAGTACTTAGATATCGGAGGTGCTTGAATTGTTAATAGCTAATATTTGTTTGTTAAATAAAACAGAAAACTTAGATTTCCCTTAACTGATGGCAAGTTTAAGAGATTTAAGTTTACTTGAGTCTGGCCCTGGTATAATTTATATGATTTAAACGGGAAGTCACAATTATTTTGACTACATACAAAAATTCATTTCAGAGACATATCATTTTGGAAAAAACTCCTTCCAGCAAATAATTTGGGGCATATCTGACTCTCAGCTCTTTTCTCCAAAGAGAAAATAATAAAAGAGGAAGGAGAGAAACTCAGCTCAAGTACCAGCCGCTCTTAGAATCTTTTGCCAGAGATGTAAGAATTATTTATAATATATGTATTTCATTTAGAAAGTTGAGGGTTGGATTTTGATTATTTCTTGGACAAGTTAGAATATAATACCTAATTTTTAACTGTTAACTAATGTTCAAAAATTTTAATGTTAGAGACTGAAAAAAATATAAACCTTTCCCTTCTAATTTCACCATATTTTCAAATTTATATGAGGTCATTTTTTGTGAAACATTTATCCAGTATTGCCCTCAAATGAATATACATTCTTTTAAAAAGAAAATATCGACAGTGGAAACCAAATTAGAAAAGGATGGAAAGAGGAGATGTACATAAATCTCCAGACACTTGGAAGAGCATGTAAGCAAATCTCCGAATGGCATGTTTTTCATAATTTTATATTTTCCCTTTTAAAAATCACTTTCCAAATTGTTAATGGTTTGGCAGCTCCAAGGATGACATCAACCCTTCCATCGTGCAGTATCTGCTTTCTTTTAGATAACTTGATGGCACTTTATCAAGTTTTGGTGATTAAGTTGAATTAAAAAAAAATACTAGGTTTAAGTTTAAATTCCCTTAACCGCTAAGCCAAACACATTTCTGACCTTAAGCATGCTATTGAGCACTCCTGAAAACTTACATTATCCAGAGGCTGCTTTATTTCTGGAAGCAGAGGTAAGCAAGTGAGAGAAAAACACACATTCTTTAGGGTTATTATCTTCTTTTTTTCTACCTTAACGTGGCCCCAGATCAAGAGGTAATGATCTTGGCATTATTTTCCCCCTTCAGAACATCACAGATAGTCACCTGCACTGTAGTGTGTCTCGGCAGTCAGCGGCAGATTCTGACCATCAGTCAGTAAGGCGGTGATGACAAGGTGACACTAGAAATGAGGCCGTTAGTGAGGAAGAAGAGAGCAGTCTGGACAGTACTAACAATTTACCTGCGTCACCTAGGAACTCACCTATGGCCACCACGTAAAAAAAACGCTCGCATGTGAAAGGCATGGTGTGTCACCCCTGCTCTAAACCAGTGCTTCTCAGACTTCACGAGCGCACAGGTGACTCGTTCGGCAGACTGGGGCGGGGCCTGAGTTCAGTGTTTCTAGCAAGCTCCCAGGTGGTGCCCATGCTCCTGGTTCTCTGCACACACTTTGAGTAGCCAGCCCATAGTCTAAAATAGTCTTTCGCCCAATTTGAAGTTCAAGATTTGTAATTTAAAATAGCTGTATGGATACTTGATTTAAGACTAATTAAATATTTTTATGAGATATGCAATTAAAGGCAGATGCGAGATCTTAAATTTCAGAACTGTTTCATACATTTATAACCCTGCCCCGGCCGAGTTCCTGCTTAGGCTAGTTGGATAACAATTGACATCTTTCTCACTTTCCAAATGCCAAATTGTTTCTGATCTTAAAGTGGCCCGGCATTTGAAGAAAGCAATTCAAAATATATTCAAGCCGGCAAGGCATGAAGGTTTTAGAACTCATCTCAGAAGCTTGGTTCCTTTTGCCTTTTGTTCCTGATGTTTTTGTTCTGTCAGACTTCAGAAAGAAAGCCCAAGCTTCCAAAAATAGCAATGAACTGAACATCTACCAGCCAGGAAGTGGTTCCCAACTCAAGAATGAGGTAGCCAGCTTCTCCTATGCAAGTTTTTTGACACCTTGTTGGGTTCTGACTCCTTTCAAGTACTTTTTTGAATCTGCAAAGTATTGGGAATGGGTATAGAACTCTGACGATGCCCCGGAGAGGAACTTGGTGACTAATGGTACTACTTCTGTGTGGAAAGGAGGAAAATTCCCCATGCTCAGGGCTAAGGCTGAGAAGTTACCTG
Organism: Macrotus californicus; assembly: GCA_007922815.1. Taxonomy (NCBI): domain Eukaryota; kingdom Metazoa; phylum Chordata; class Mammalia; order Chiroptera; family Phyllostomidae; genus Macrotus; species Macrotus californicus. Next base: position 32,544 of record VMDR010002551.1, read on the forward strand.
GTGTTGGATTTGACTTCCATGCATCCACTTGGCTGGTCAAAGCAGTAACAGTGGACCTGTTGACCAGTTATTGTCTTTGAGGGACACAGAGCATCCTTCCCCAGAGTCATCGTGTGAGCTCACCTTGTATCCTGGACACAGGGAGGTTTTCTCAGCTCTAAAAAAGTAAAAGTGTAGCCCTGGCCCATGTGGCTCAGTGGATTGAGTGCCGGCTTGCAAACCAAAGGGTCACTGGTTCATTTACCAGTCAGGACACATGCCTGGATTGCAGGCCAGGTCCCCAGTGGGGGACGTGTGAGAGGCAACCACACATTGATGATTCTCTCCCTTTCTCCCTCCCTTCCCCTCTCTCTAAAAATAAATAAAACCTTTAACAAATTCATTACAAAAAAGGTGAAAACATATCTACAAATTCAGAGAATCTGAAAAACAGATCTAATCACTTACTATGTTCAGAGGGGAAATGGTGATATTTCACGTTCCTATTATATTGCAAAGAGGAAAACCTATTACCTCTTCTTCCCCCCATGAAATGGTTCCTTTGTTTGGAACATTATAAGAGGACTCAGTGCAGGGTTCCTTTCAAGTATTTAAAGATGGGAAACAAAGCATTATAGGTGATATTTAAGTGGAAAAAAGCTGCAATATAAACTTTTATATTCAGTATCATCTCAATTGTATAGAAAATATAAGCATCAAAATAGGATTAAAAAGAATAAACTAAAATGTTCCGATAGCCTGTTAGCTTTGAAGAGTGAGGGTGTGGGTGCCTCTTATTATCTTTTTTATCCTGTTCAGGATAGGCCAGTCTATATTATTTTTACATTAAAAAATAGAACAAAAAACAAGGAAACAGGGCAATACGTGATCAGGCTGAAAGTCCCTGAGCCTGTACCTCCTGCCACCACATGTGCCTACGTACGTCTCTGTTCAGGGCTGGGGCCTGCAGTTAATTGTTTGATGTTTTATGTGGTGTGGACCCGTGCACTGCCTCAGCGACGGGAATAAATGAGAGCGTCTCGGTAAAGACCAAACTCATCAATTCTTACAAAATCTGTATTTGATTAATTCTGCAAAGGTCCAGGTCAAAGTTATTCCTCAAACCTTGTTATTTTAATAAAGGAGCCCAAGGTTTCCATGTTTGTCAGGAAATTCATTATCACTGTAAAATAGCAAAAGGTCACAAAATGTCTCCTTCCACAATCAAACAGCATATAAGAAAAATTTCTTTTTCTCAACAATTCATTATCCCAGCAGAACCAAGAGAAACCTCTGACATTTCAGATTCTTTTGCTTCAGGGGAAATAAGTGTTTCATAGATCACGGAGAAAAATGACAAACAAATTAATGAAAAACAAATACACTCCTGCAGCATACCCCGCTGTGCCAGACCCAACACAAGGCAGAGTCAGCTTCTATTCTCACGTCCTTCCAGCCCTGAAGAGTGACGGTTTCCGTAATGGCATCAGCACGTTAGATACAGAAAGCCGGACCCACTCCCAAGAAATACAAATTAAAGAAACATGCCATGGAAAAACAGAGGGAGAAATTCTGTCATTTTATGCATACTTAACTGCAGTGGGAAAGCCATGGCTGATGAAGCATTAGTGCAGTCTTGAGCTAATAAGTGGAAGCATTCTAGAAATTATTCACCCCTCTCCTCATCATGCTTTATCCAGAATTGTCACAGCTGAATGTAGCTCGACTTTCCCACATCCTAAAAATTCCTTCCTTTAATTCTGCCTCGTTCTGGCTGCCTTTCTTCCTCTCTCAACTTGGTCAAGGAGAATTTACATGTGCTTTCTCCACACCAAGCACATTTTCATTTTAATTTCTTAAAAACACCAACAGTACAAATAAAGACAAAACTCGCTGTAGCTCCCAGCCCCGGTGCCCTCCCCAGAAATGCCACGGTAACCGTGCTACCCTTCCAGACCACTGTAGATGTACTTAGATGTACAGTATGGATGTGTGTAGTTGTGTGTATATAAAATAGTTTTCTTTACATAAATGGAATGATATAAAGAATACTGAGTTGCAACATGTTTTAAATACTCAAACATCTGTCTTGGAGATCTTTCTAGGTCAGTGCTTCTCAACTAAGGACAGTTTTGCTCCCCACCCCCTTGCCCCTGGGGACATTTGGCGATTTCTGGAGACATTTTTGGTGGTTACAAGCTGGGTGGTAGTGCTACAGGCATCCGCAGATAGAGGCCAGGGATGCTGCCAAACATCTCACAACTCACAGGACAGAGAAGCATCCACCCAGATGTCAGTAATGCGGAGGCTGAGGAACCCTGACGTGGATCTGCTGCATTCACTGCTGCACAGTGTCCTGTGGTGATTTCACCAGTCATGTGACAATGTACATTTGGGTAAATTTTTGAAAACATATTTATTTGTGCCCATCAGTGATTGTTTCTTCTGGTACTCTTCACCCAACTGCAATGTCTTCTTCCCCACACACCCCCTAGGTGACCAGGGCCTCCTAATTTCCAAATCCTTTGCTGTTTTTCAGGATGAAGCAGCTTGGCCTTTCCATGACATTCGTCACTGCCCATCACCCTAGAAGCACTTGGCCCCCTGGCCCCGAGGCTCTTCCCTTACCACCCTACTTCCATTGGCCCTTTTTAGTCTCCATGGCTGGCCAACCACCGTGCCCTGAGCACTTGCCGCCCTCCAGACACCATGCAGGCACTGGGGGTGTGAGGGTGGACTGCGGACGTCGCGCTCCCAAGACCCTCTGATCTAGGGACCAGCACACGGACAGGCTGAGCCAAGCGACACGTGCCCCAGGTGGGGTGTTTGCGGTTTGCCGAGTGACTGAATAAATGATTAGGTATAGCAGAAAAGATTCTAAAGAACAATAGGAAATATTTTTTCTTCACGGTTCAGAATTTACTGCATATTTTATCTTCTTGACTACTTTTCCCACAACATACATTTAAAAAAATAAATCAAGTAAAATGCTTCCCTCACATTTTCCCACCACCATCCTTTTTTCCTGCTTTGAAACAGCAAGTGCATTGTCCCACTTTCGCTCTCCAGGGAATGCCCTCCGCCTGGGCCAGGGCAGGGGGAGATCAAGCTGAGAAGAGGCAACCCTGCTCGCTGCTGGCTCGGGGGTGGGAAGCGAGGTTGGCACTTCCCCCTCTCCATCTGGAACTTTCATCCCCCACCCCCTTCCCCCTTTTTCTCAGCCTCCTAGGTTGTGGGACCATCCCCTCCCTGGGGGACCCCAGGAGTGGGTTGAGCTGCAGCTGTTCCTTGACCTCTGTTTCCCTGGATCAAGGTATCTTCAACCCCTACCTGAAACCTGGCAGTTAAGGAAATCTCAACTATAAATTCAACTCAGCGCTCAGATTAGAGTCCTAAAGCACGTGCGGCAGGCTCTAGAGAGATACGGAGATGAGTGGTGGAGGCCCTGCTCCCGAGGAGCTGGTGGGGCTGCAGGGGATGGGGCCACATACAAACAACTTCTTAGAGCGCAAAGCAGAGTAAGCCTAGCCCTAAAAAGAGGGCTGGACAAAGTTGCTTAAGGAAAAAGGGGGGAGGGTCAAACAGGGCACTTGAAAATCATTTCCCCTGCCTCTGAGAAGTAAGAGCAGCTATCTTTGAAGGATTCTTCTTGATTTAAACACAAGGAAAGTGGGATTTCTGAAAGGAAGAATCAAGTGTCAAAAGAGCTGGATTCTAGAGCACCGTTCTGTTGAGCACCGTGTAGCTTGGGCAAGGCCCCAGACCTTACACAGGGGAGTTATTATCTCAGACATTGATCTCAGGGCTCAATAAAAGCATCTAGGATTGTGGCAGTCTCAGTCCCAAATGCTCAGGTCTGAGCAGCTGTGGTTGTGCATCAAAGGGTCTTAATTTGACTCATTTCTGTTCAAGTTTATTTTACACAAGACATGTCATCTAATTCTTAAAGGCATACCACTGATGGCACCAGATCTGTGTGTAGATGCTCTGCAGGGTCTATAGGTATATTTCTAATCGCTTATGTTGATGCTGGGTGGGGTCCTGGGAGCATAAAGGATCTAGCTCAAGTATAGAGGCATTCACCATAAACTACAAGCCCTGACACACAAGGGGCAGAAAGGAAACTGTAACAGATACGTGGGGTTGAGGAGGGCAGCGCAAACAGGGGAGAGAAGGCAGCAGTTGGCTGAATGGGTTGTTGAACAAGGACAACAATAATAATAACCATAGCTGTTGTTTATTTTTGGTCTACTACTGCCCATTTTTTATCTCTCCAAGTAGAGAGCTGATTGAACTTGAGTTGGGAGGCAAGTAAAGTATTGCCACAGACATTCCCAGAGAGCAGCTGTATTCATTTCCTATTGCTGTGTAACAAATTACTACAAACTTTGCAGCTTAAAACAACACCGACTTATCATCTGACAGTTTTAGAGGTCGAAACTCTAGGCAGGCTCAACTGGGTTCCCCATGGAGGGTTTCACAGGCTGCAGTCAAGTGTTGCTCAGGCTGGGCACTCACCCCCGGACTCTGGGGAGGAATCTGCTTCAGCCTCTTCCAGGTTGTTGGCAGAATTCAGTTGCTGGTGGTTGTAAGACTGAGACTCCTGTTCTCCCCACATGGACTGTCCTCCGCTCCTGGAGGATGTTCTCAGGTCCTTGCCCCGTGGCCCCCTTTACCTCAAAGTCAAGAAGAACCTTCTCTTGTTGAATCCCTGTCATGTCTAGAATCTCTCGGACTTTTCTGTTATGAGCCAAAGAAAACTCTGTTTTTAAAAGACTTGTGATTGGGTTGGACTGCCCAGATAATCTCCTTATCTTGAAGTCACTGATTAGCTCTGCCACTTAAGGCACATACTCACTAAAGTTACACCTAGGGGCAAAGGTTATAGGGCTGAGAATTTGGTCAACAACAGCTGTCCAGGGTGTGGTTCCATCTGACCTGGAAATGACAGCTAGAGATCCAGGGCCCACACCCAGAAAACTGTGACCGAGGTAGGGCTGGTGGGGATAGAGAGTGGCCCACAGAAATGGAAAGTTCTTCAGGAGCCAAACAGAGAAGGACTTCTGGAGGCAGTCTCCAGACCTCTGGATGAGTGAGCTGAGAAATTAGGCTTCTCTCATCAATAAGCATTTTGTTGAGAAGCTTCTTGCTAGGCCCCATAAGGAATAACGAGGGAGAACATGGCATCCAAGCCTCTGGGAGTTCACGGTCTAGCAAGATTATAAGACATTTCCTAGAGTGGTGATGCCATCCTTATCAAATTTGCACCCTGACAAATTTATGTATCTACAGGAAAATAACTTTGATGTCTTTTATAGACTGTGCTGAGTACCTATTCCTGCTGCAGCTACTAGTCAACTTTCTGCTAAAGAGGATAGCACGGCCCCTAGAAACAAGGACTTCAGAGCCAAGGCTGTGGTTCTGAAAGGCCCCCTCCAGGCCCCAGGGAATACCTCAGCAGAAATGGCCACAAAGGCAGGGACCAGGAGCCTTGCATCATAGGAAATGTGCCTTCCTGGAGGAAGAGGGGCCCCCAAGAGGCCTCCTTGCTCAGATCAACCATAAACCAACAAACATGGATCCTTCCTCATAGTATTTCAAAACCTCTGCAGAGATGAGAATTCCTCAGTCTCCCTTATAGTCTAAAGTTCTTTATTTTACCTTTTCCCAAAATGTAAATCCTTTCCCTTTGTTATCCCTTTGTGGGAATAAAAAGCAAGCCTCTCACATATGTCTTACAATAACAAGTCACATGCAGCTTTCTTCTGAGCCTTCCAATGAATAATGTTGGGACCTTTTCTTATTACTCAATAGCATCTGAACCTGAGGGGGGAGAAGAGTAAAGTCGGAAAAAAACAAGAGATCCGGAAAAGCCATCTTCAGACAAATGTGGGAGCAAGGATGGTAGGCTCAGATGCTTTCTTCCACTGGTTTTGACAGGCTGCCATGCATAGTTTTGTAGGTTGCTCACTGCACAAGGGCACAGCCTGCCCTTCCGTGTGCCAAGTCATGCTTCCTGGCACAGCAGTGTCTTCTTCTAACTTGAATAAGGCATCTGCAAACCAGTGGGGACCCTACTCTCTTAGGCCTGCTCTCCCCTCATCTTGAACCTGTGAGTCACAGTGAAATGTATGAAAAGCAATCAATCTCACCATGGCTCAGTTGGGTGGGTGTTGCCCTGCAGGGTGAGTGGTCCCCCGTTCGATTCCCAGTCAGGGCACATGCCTGAGTTGTAGGTTCAGTCCCCAGTTGGGGCATGTTCGAGAGGCAACTGATTGATGTCTCTCCCTCACATTGATGTTTCTTCCCCTTTCTTTCTCCCTCCCTTCCCCCTCTCTAAAAATAAATAAAATCCTTTTAAAAATTAAAAAAAAAAGAAAATCTCTTAGATAAAACACAGGGAAGGAGCAATAGAAACAAGAAGGAAAGCCAAGAGAAGAGTTTGTGGGGAAAGCCAATGGGGAAGGATGGGGAGGGGGGTGGCCGTGTGACCTCCTAGTTAGGAGTTTTGGGCAGGTGGTCTGCTGTACTCATCAACCATGTGGCTGGAGAATAAGCATTCTCTTACTTGAACGACAATTTAAAAAATCTTTTTAAAATAATCATAATAATATTTCATGTACACTCAACTTCATCAGAAGATTATTGCCTTGTGATTCAGCTTATAGACATAAGATTAAGCCTAACACTGTTAATTTTACACATGGTTTTCTGTTTGATTTTGATGTTGGTAATTTAATTTGGTTTGGGGTTTTTTGTGTTCCTTTATATATTCAAGAAACACTTCTTGATACCGACTATGTTCACAGTATTCCCCTAGTGCATGTGTATAGTGTTTGTATATAATGGTCCTCAGTCTTGAGAGTGCCTACAAATTACCTGGGCAGCATCTTTAAAATGCAGGTTTTTGGGCCCTCCCTCCACTTAGCTTCTCTGGTTATAGGATCTCTGAATATATTTTGATCAAAGAACCAGGCAGCTTTTAAGATTCGAGGACTACGCTTTGAGGAAGGTTGCTATAGGGCTAGACAGCGTATAACTCAGAATTCCTTGTCCTCAAAGAGCTTGTAAATGAGTCAGGGAAATAAAATGGGAGGTACTCCAAAACAAGTAGTAAACACACCACAGTGGATGCTGAAGAGCTAAGTGAGTAAGAGAGAAAATAAAGAACATGGAGAAAGGAAGAATGTGCCAAATACAGTTCTCAGAGGATTTCGGAAAAGAGACTGGGTTTTAACTGGGCCTTCAAAGGGAGGAAGAGGACACCAGGTGGGGAAGACATATTAATAAAGGCACTGTGGTCTTCTGTGGTGGCAGACACCTCAAAGCCACTTAGGGGCACTACGTGTATCTCTCCATTGTTTCATTGATGATCCCTCCTGAACCACAACCTTCTTCTTCCTTGTTAGGCTGCTTTCGAGAACGTTTCATAAGAGATTGCACATGTACACAGAGAGACAGATTAATCACAGTTGAAATATATGCACTGAGTTATGTATAATTTCAACCTGATTTGTTTAAGTGTCTATACTATTGAAAAACTATATAGACTCCAAATGGCATCTGATTATTATATTCAGATGCCAGAGCCTTTCATGAACAATGAACATTTTGGCTTTGTATATTTTCAGCATACTTTTTTGCTCTGTATATTTTCCTTCAAAAGTGGGAGGTCTATGGACATCTCAAACTATACTGCCAGTCAGTGAGATTGAGGAAGTGGTCATGGAATTAAATATGAAAACTTTCTATGCACCTTTTGCAATCCAGCCTTTGTTTATTCATACAACCCAAATTTGGAGCTCATTTTTTTAAGTAGATTATTATCTAAGTGTTTTTATTGGAGAGTGTTTGATACTTGTGTTTTATAATTCTGTTTTTCTCACTCAAGCAGTTTTGAACATCAGAATACTGTTTCAGAAAATATACTTAGTGAAGAAAATAAAGGGAACTCTCTTTTACTGATACTCTTAATAAATACAAAATGAGGAGAGTACAGATCTGTGTAGCACTGCATGACTCTGTGATTTAGAGTACAAATCACTGCTGTGATGTTTTTAAGTGATAAATAAATGCTGTGTGGCTTCAGGTGGTGACTGTATCTACAGTTTAACGTGTACATAAGTGGAAAAACTATCAGGGAAAATATATTTACTTATTCCTCCTGTGTACACTCATAATTTACAAAGTCTTGCATCTCCATTGTCATTTACACTCATGTGTGCCCAAGACAGTTCTGAGCCCTCTAAGCTGCATCTGTGCTATTGTATCTAGTGTGTGAGAGTGTGTGTGTGCGTATTTGAGCAGAATGTCCCTGTGACTTTGTTTCTGTAATGGGACCATATGATATATTTGGACTTACTTAATCATAGTTGCATTTATTTCTACCAAATTGATCTTGACTCTCGTATTGCCATTCCCAATCTATTACACATATGATTTTTATATGTAGATCAAATTTGAAAGTTCCTTGAACAATATTCCCAGCCTGGTTTCAGATCGGTCACTCACTGAGGAGTTCATCCGCTCTGTCTCCTCTCCTCCCTGCTGTAAATTCTCTTAGACCAGGTGGGTGCCCTCCAGGACACCAGGCCTCCCTTCTAGGCCCAGTGCCTGTGCTCGTGTTTATACTCCTCTCTGCGTTTCCCGGGACCCAGCAGACTACCATGCACTGGCCTGCTGCTCTGTAAATACTGGCCTGCCCTTGAGTGGGGCAGCCTTTGAGCACTTTTGTGGTTCCCAGTATGTGGTCACATATGCAGATGACCCTGGTGTACTCTCCCCTGATCACAAGGAGGTGGCACTTCTTCCAATCACTTTATACAGCTAAGTGGATCTGAATTCACATCTTCCAAAATGGCATTTGGCCAGAAATTCTGGATATTTAATCGCTGGTTCAGAGTTAGTTCAGTTGGCAGATAGCCTTAAAAATTGTGGATGCGATGTGAATATACTGTTGTTTTCCATCTGCATTAATAATTACTATTTTCCCGATACTAAACCCCTGAATTTTATGTTGAGTTTTTAAGGACATAGTGTGGTCAAGATTCTATATTCATTGCCTCACGCAGTATATAGTTCCTGAGATAACTATATAATTCCAAATGTCGATACGCCCAAAAGAGAGTTTGCTTTTCCCTCTCACACATCTGTTTTGCTTTATGCAAGAGAAATTTCTCATGCCAGAATGGCTTTCAGTGGATATAGGCAATCTGCTTTATGTTGAGCCTCTGCAATTCACAGATGCAAATGTTTAAAAAGCAGTGAGGTTAACATGGTTATTTCTTCATCTGAAACGTCCCCAGTCACTACTTTTGTTCTTTTTTTTTAATTGTATTGTGTTATAAATCCATTGTGTATAATCCTTATAGCCTTGACTCATGATTCTCATATCAAAACTGAATTAACTCTTTAGTGGGCTCCTAGGATGAATTTCTGGGTCCTGTAGTTTATATTGCTAGTTTGGTTGTGTCCTCTTGATAGAACTGTGGTTCTCAGGGAGAGGATGAGGGAAGCAGTTTTACCACCCAGAGCAGAACCCCACTAACCAGAAGAACAGCCCCTCAAAAAAGGTCTAGCCTATCGATGTGTGCCCTCGACTATTTAATCAATGAATATTTCTGAGCACTCATTATTTCATTCTGCTAGGGAACGTGGCCAAGCTCACCTCAGAAAAATGGGCAGTCCCGTTGGACACATGGGACCTAGATTATCAGTAGGGTGGCAGTGTGTGTAAGTGTCAGACCACACTTCTGGCACTGCGCTCTGGCTGCCCCCACAAGATAGAGGGCCCTTGGCTTATCACACCCACAGCTCCAGGCATTATTTTCAAATTTTGTGTTTAATTTGGCACTTCAGGACCAGAATTTTCCACAGAAATTTCCCTAACTTTTCCTGGATTTCTAAGTTGTTTTGTTGTGCAAAGCCTTCTACGCAGCAAGAAGTTTACGTTAGCCATGCTAGGTCAAAGACCCAAGGCCTTTGGGTCTTGGGAGAGATCCAGCCACAATCATATTCTGACACAGCTGAATGCGGGAGTCAGCGGTTGGAAGTTCCTGAAACTCCCGAAGCACACGAAAGCTGAGCGCAGATCCTTGTTGAAGATGTTTAACTAACATAGTTCCCAGTGATGCTCACTGTTTGCAGAAGGAAGGCTGTGTATTTTTTAAAAATATGCCCCAAGTAAAAACTCAAAAGCCATTCTGTAGTTTCATGATCAGAAGTACAGCTCTGTTGGGGTATAGAATTAGAGCTGCATAGTGTGCACCCCAGAAAATGAGCTCCTGTGGCAAAAATAGACAAATTCTACCCTCTGCCAAACTGATGTCAGCAGAAATCTCGTCTGCTTTCTGAAATGGAATGTACGTTTCCAAATTCTCTCCACAGTCTCTTTCCAAAGCAAATGAGAAACAAATAACTCACAGGCACCAGCTTCATTTTTCCATTCAAAGCAGGAAGAGTTTTCACCATGCTGCTTTCCCCTGTCCTTTCGCAACTGAGTTGTCCCTGGAATACTTACACCAGTGGCACTAGAAATTTATGGGGTCTGCATGCTGGCTTTGGACATACATTTAATCACGCCCATTCTCTTTCCTGCCTTGTCCTGATTCCCTGTATAGCAGGTTCTGTTTGTATCTGTCTCCAAAAGAGAAATGGCTGTTGTCCTCTGAGCACCTGAAGAAAAGACAGATTAACATTCTGCCTTGGTAGGGAAATCTGGGGGGCGAGTAAGACACACAGGTGACAGGAAGTGTGAGAAGTGGGTAGAGATTAGGAGAGCTAAGTTTGCTAAGGGTAAACTGGGGGGCAACACCTTTTCTTCTGGGACAACAGATGGGCCACTGTTTCCTAGATCACAGGGTCCATGGGGTGCTCACCATGCTGAGCCACCAGACCAAGGTTTGACACCATCCCCACTACCGTCAAGAGTCACAGGGCCAGGCAAGTGGGCGTGCAGCTGAAGGAGTGCGTCAATGGGATGTGGTTCAGGGCCGGGCCTGCAGGCCTGCTGTGGGAAAAGCCAGCAGGCCTGGCCCAGGTCTATCGGGCAAGTTGCCAGGATGTGGTTGTCAGAGCAGGAGCACAGGGGTTAAAGCCCACAGGCAGCGGGTGTGGCCAGACACCACATACCAAATAGCTGCAGAGTTGCATCTGCCTGGTCCCGGGGATCTCCCAGCTCCAGCTGAATGGCAAGAAGTGCTGCGCACTCTGGGAGTTGAGCCAGACCTGACAGCCCTTACCTTCTTCCCCGAGCATGCTCCAGAATGACCTGTCTCCTAGCTTGTGCCTCACTTCTCCAGCTACGCCATGGGACCGGCCCTTGGTGTAGACACAGGAGAGAGTCACGCATGATATGTGTTGAAAGGTCTGTCACTAGATGCTTCTCTGCTAACTGGAGGTGGGCCTGAAGTCCTCTCCATAGGAGTTGCTTGCCTGCTCAGCTGCCCTCAGTGAGTGCCCAGCGCCTGCTCCCGCACAGAGCTGGACTCAAGTTCTCACTGCAGAGACCCTGCCCAGGCCAAGTGGTCCAGCCCCATTTCCTGACCTTCCCCACCTCACCCCCTCCCCCTCTCCTCACTCTCTTGCTCAGCAATGCCCCCCTCCACCTGTTCCCCAAATGTGACACAGGCTTTCCTGCCTCCATACTTTTCCTCCTGCTGTTCCTTTTGTCTTTCTTGCCTTTCTCTGCCTGGGATTTATCTGCCTATTCCTTTGCAATCTAGTTCAAAGGTAGCCTTCCTTGACGAGGCCTTCCCAGCAAGCATGACCATTCCCTTTCTGGGCAGAATTAAGCAGGCACTTACTGCTTCTCTCTCAGTGAACACTGAGGCCTGGGTTCCAAAGCTCCGAAAGACAGGGGCCCAGGTATCTGTTCACCTCTCTGTATCCCCTCCCAGCACAGTGCCTGGGACATAGCTTGTGATCTACACATGCCTGTACTGCCAATCTGGTGCCTTAGGTAGATACCTTTAGTACTCATTAACACGTTAGCCCTGACTAGTTGAGAAAGTCAAAAGCAGGGCAAAGGCAATACTTAACATTTATTGATGCCTTTTTGTGTGCTGTCCCACCTCACTCCACACCCAACAGAGCGTTAGCCAGGACACCACTGGCCTGAGCAGGAGGGCTGAGGGGGCCATCCTGGTCCCTCCAGGGACACTGAAAACAGGGCAGAGGCATCAGCTGAGGCTGAGGACTGGGCTGTCCTGAAGGCTGGAGTGAGGTTGGTCCCTTGTGGCCCTCACAAGTGGTTGGCTTTCTGAAGCTGTCAGTGGCTCCGGAAATCAGGGAAGTGCTTTCCTAGGAATGCTTCTCTGTGCCGGGAGGTGTAGATGCAGCATGAAATGGATCTCACTCCACCCAGCACAGGATGCGCTCTTCCAGAGAGCTGGGTGGCCCTGAGGCAGCTACGAGCCCTAGGACGGTGTCCTCCCAGCCACCCAGAAAAGTGTCTTGACCATGTGGAAGCAGACCTCTGACACTAACTGGACGTCTTAACCCATTTAGGCTGCCTTAACAAAATACCACAGTCTGGATAGCTTGTAAACAACAAATTTATTTCTCACAGTTCTGGAGGCTGGAAAGTCCAAGTTCAAGGTACCAGTATGGGCACAGCCTGGTGAGGGTTCACTTCCTGGTTCATAGCTAGTGCCTTCCCTGGAGCCTCTTTTATGAAGCACTAATTCCATTCACGAAGGCTCCACTCCCATGACCCTCCTAATACCCTCATCTTTGCTGGTTAGGGTTTCAACATATGAATGGGGCGGTGCATAAACATTCAGAGTATAGCACTAGGTATGTGAAGCTCTTAGGGAATTACTGTTAATGCTCTAGAGAATATTGCTTATCTTCCTCATGAAATTTCTATTAAGGTGATGATACAATAGTATTGTAATTATGGTTTTTCTTTAAAGAATCCTTGTCTTTTAGAGATATATACTGAAATATTTATGGGTGAAATGTTATAGTGTCTGGGATTTACTTTGAAACAATGTGGGGAGGAGGGAAAGGCAGGGAAAGATGAAAGATTGGCCATTATTGTTGGAGTTGGGAGTTGGGTAATTTGGTGTTTATTATGCTCTTCAGTCTACTTTGGTGGGTGCTTGAAATTTTTCATAATAAGGTGTTATTTTAAGTGTGTGGGAAAGAAGGTGGAAATAAGGTTATTTTGTTCTTATCCCCTCTGTTCTTAGATTTGCTTTATGATATCCATTTGGATATCACTCAGAGTCACCTCTGAGGATCTCTTAGTTAGGGAAGACACCCAAATTATTGGCATCTTCACACCTCTACACCTTCTTAAAGGACCTTCCCTTCAGATTTCTCAAATATGTTTAAAGGGCTTTTAAAATAAGACACTCCTCCTCCTACTGATTCAGAGAAGGTGGGAACAGCATGAAGCCCTGGAAAAACAGGTCTGCACTTGGAACTCTGGCTTAGGCTCCCCCATGAGGAGCCACTGCCTCCTCGATGGCAGGTTATAGGAGAAACACTGTGCTTGTATCCCAGGGGAGCTGGTATGAGCACATTGTGAAAGATACAACCCTGGTGGGGTGGCCCAGTTGGTTGGAGCAACATCCTGTATACCAAAAGGTTACGGGTTTGATTCTTGGTCAGAACACACACGTAGGTCCAGGAGCGTGTAAAGGGAGGCAACCCATCAATTCATCAATGTTCTCTCACATTGATGCGTCCCTCTCTCTCTCTCTCTCCCCCCATCCTCCATCCTTCCCTTCCTTCCTTACTGGAGGATGTGTTTATTGATTTGAAGGAGAAAAGGGAGGGGAGAGAGAGAAATCCCTCTTCCCTCCCTTTTCCTCTCTCTTCTCAAGCAGCGTTGACTTTATAGGAGACATGACACAGCCGTGTGAGGACACGCACCACACTGGGCAGCATTGTCCAATTCCCGAAGAGCGCACAGCTTCCAGGCTGCTGTATAGGAGGGGGGAGACTTGTGAGCAAACTCAGAGACAGGAGACAGGCAGACAACCAACCAACCCCGCTGGGAAGGGAAGGGAAGGGAAGGGAAGGGAAGGGAAGGGAAGGGAAGGGAAGGGAAGGGAAGGGCCAGTCCCTACCTGGCCACCTGGCCATCAGCATCTGTGAAAAGGAGGAACAGCCCGCTTTTGTTTCCGCTCCAGCATCCCCCCTTTGAAAGCGTTTGGGTAATTACAGCTGCCATTTCTGCCTTTGGTTGTTGGTTTTTGTGTATTAATTACCTGCCATGTCCAGATATTTTCCCCTGACCCCTCTGAGCTCTTGCCCTTCTTTCCCAGTGGCTGTTTCACGCCTGCTCAATAAGTCAGAATAGTTCCCTGATTTCCATTTCTCCCGTGTCACATGGAAATTAGGCAGTTCCCAACCTTCCTCCCCACTCTAACTTTTTCCCTTAAGAGGAACTTCTGTGATTGCCTCCACCAAGTCCTCTCACCTCAGCAATAGGTGGGTTTGGAGGGAGTGGCAAGGCGAGGCAAGGAATGAGCTAGTTTTGATAAAAAAGTATTCACTGTGAGCTGGAGAGAAACACTCTTTTCCTTTTCACTCCACATTTTGGTTACATCTGCATGAGCTATTTCTAACCCTGAAAGATAATCTCTCCCCTGGTGTTTCTGTTGCTTTTTGCAGGAGTCTAACTCTGCGTATATCTTCTGTGAGCTCCTTGAAACTAAATGGCATTTTTTTTCTATTCTGAAAGCAATGATGGCAAAAGGCCCTTAGAGCCATTCAGGCACTCTGCTTATACCCTTGACTCACCAGGACGGCCAGGAGCCCTGTGTAGTTCTGCCTGGTGTCCTCCGGTGAGAGAACAAGAGCACTGAAATAGGGAACAGGCCCTTCACTAGACCAAGACCTCCTTGCCTGCAGGGAATGGCACTGAAGCCCAATACCCAGGACATAGTAGGTGCTCAATAAATAATCATCTACTGGAATAAAGCTTCTTCCTGGTATGGCAGCCGGTACAGAGTAGACACCCAACAAATACTTGCTGAAATAACAGAAATCCCTGTATCCCACAGGGAAGAGTTCCAGTGCTCTCAGAGCTTGCATCGTTTGAACCTCTGGAAGGCTTTAGGTTGGATAGTGTCGGAAAGCAGCCATTGGCAGGGAGGCACACGGCTGATCCAAGTCCTCCAGCCGAGGAGACCAGCACTGTTCTGTGGGAACTTGGACTCTCTGACCTCATGGAAGTTTGCAGGAGTGGGATGCGGGGGTGCAAACCCTTTCTCTGCTCCCTTTGGCATTCTTACAAAAGCACACAGTTTGTGTGCCAGACCTCAGCTTCGGCAGCTAGAACGGCCCAGCAATTATCTCCTGATGAAGGGAGGCAGAGATGTGTGTGGAAATCACTTTTTACTAGGAAATATTTCTATTGGAGAAGCCTGTAAGCTGCTGGCTTTCCCTCAAGTGTTCAAAGGATACCAGAGGACAGACAGGCTGATTTAATCATATTAATACAAAAAGTGTCCCCAGTGCAGAGAGAAATTTCTATGGTGAGTTGTCCATTCTGGAGCTGGAGCTCCCGTTCCAGTGTGTGAGTGACAACACTCTCCGTGAGAGCAGATGAGTCCGGGAGGGGAGGAAAAATGCTTCTGTCCAGGTCCCAGGATGTGTGCTGTTCATTTTCCTTGGAAGGTTCTTTATCTCATGAAGACAAGTGTTTCACTCTTAGGAGAGCAAACACAGCCAAATAAGGACCTAAATGTCCCTTCTTCATGCTTTCCAATAGCCCCCCTCCTCTTTGACCACTCAGGACAATGGAGTGAAGACCTGGAGTTAAGGTCTTAGAAAATATCAGTTTATTCAAGTCCATCACATGAACATCATGAGACACCCTGAGATCTAGCGGTAGGACCACAGGTTTCTCCTGGCCACAAATTTCAAGTTATATTCTTTCTCAGTATCATTGCAAACAGAAGAGTCCAAATGTTTTTTTAGAATGGCCTAATACAGAGCTGGATACCTAACGAGCAATTCCTAGGGTGGACACCAACTGGCTGGGTCACGGAAATTCTATCTCCTCATCTATGCAAAGGGCAGATCAGGTGACCTGATGTCTAAGGCCCCTTGCCAGTTCTGACTTTCTTCAATCTATAGTAATTATCTCCTTAATTTTTGGAATGTCTTTTGTTTGGGGGGGTGCAATTGAGAAGTGTGTGTTTCCCGCAGTTGGGTTGTGTCTCAGCCTGCTGTGTCTCCATCTGTCCTTATTTAGATCACTGTAAAATCTACCCATGACCTTGGAGCTCCAGTTCATTGACTTATTCAGTAATATTTATCAGATGCCTAGGCACTGAGTGAATGGTACACCAGGAAGCAAAATAGTCATGATTCTGCCCTTTTTTTTGGATCTTATATTTTTATAGGAGACATTTTAAATAAATAAAGTAATATATGATTGCAGGTTGCAATATGGGTTATAAAAGATCAATGGGGTTGACTTAATTTTATTAGGGAGGCCAAAAAAGTCAGCTCTGAGTTTGGTCTGAAACCTGGAAGAGGAGTTGGCCAAGCAAAGAGTTGTAGAAAGTGTTCTGAGTAGAGAGAAGAGCAAATACACAGAACCTGTGGTGGGGAAGGGCCACATCGGCTAGCAGAGCTTAGTATGTCCACAGGACTGAAAGAAGAAACCAGGGTGGTTGGACGTACTGGGGGAAGTGGCATAAGATGAGATAGAGGAAGGGTGGATTCATTTAGCTAAAACATTGGCTGCTGGAACAAACTGAAACCGTGAATCATTCAAACGACAGAGGCGTTTCTCATGCATGTCAAGTACAAAATGGGTACTCCTGAGCCGTGGACAGCTCTCGTGCAAGCAGGGTGTAAGGGACTGCAGGAGTGGGGTCCACCTTCTTCTACCTTGTGGCTCTGGTGTTTTTAATGAGCTGCCAAGGCTGGCAGGCTTGCCTGCGTGGACGGTTGTGCACAAGAGGGTTTTCTGGGTCCAGAGCTGACTGGGAGTTGTGCTCGTACTTCATTTACATTCCATTGGCAGGTACCTGACTGCAAGGGAGGCGTGGTGGGACTGTGATCCCAGGAAGGAGGCAGAGCAGATGGTGTGGGCCCCGTGGGCCGTGCTGCAGGATGTAGGCTTTATTCCTGTGCACTGAGGGGAGTGTGGGGGAGGGCACCTGCGGTAAGCCCATCATCACGTCTAAGCCCACATGTCCGATTGCCCGCATCACACAGTGAGTCTGAACCTAATTCATCATCCCCTCAGAAAGCAGCATCTCCCCTTAGCACTGTCTCTTCTTTCAGTGATGTCGTTTCAGACCTCAGGACCCTTTTCTCCTGCTTTGTTGGTCACCTGCACTTCCCTTCTACCTCCCAGGCCTGGCCTGTCTGGGTATTCGCCCAACGAGGCTCTATGGTTTCTTCCTGCTCCGATGCGGAATGCTAACTTACACATTCGCAATGTGGAATTTCTTCTCCAGGTGACAGTCATTCCTGGCTGCAGTGTTTTTGCATTATCCCGTCACCCGGGAAGCTTAACAATTACATCATAGTGGGCGTGGAGATGGATCTTTCTGAAATATGCTGAAACAAATGTTCCAGGTTTCCAGTTCCCTACAGAAAAAAGTTCTAACTTCTATAGTTATGGGGAACTGATTCAACTAATCCTTTCCAAACTGTCCTTACCCTGTCCCCCTCCAGGCCACCAGGGTACCCAACCACCCTCCAGAGTCAAAGCAGACTTGATGAGTTCCTGTGTCATACTATTCCCCTCTGCCTGGAACATCACCTTCCTACCCATCGCCTCTCTGAAGGCTGCAGATCCTTCCATGCTGGCCCTCACCCCCAGTCTCCCCTTCCCCAGAAAGCCTGCCTTCACCACACCAACAAAAATAACCTTTCTGTCCCAGGAGTTCTGTAATACTTACTCCCCAAAGTTCTTTGCACAATGGCTTGCAAATCTAAGTGCTCAAGAAATGCTTAAATTTCTTAAATTATATCTTACCACTCCTTTGGCCTTTGTCATGTGTTGCCCCCCTTTTTTTTTTTTTTTTTGACATTTATCCTTCCAACTCATTCTAAACTTGGTGAGTAGAGATACTTTTCCTGCATCTAAAACCTGGCACATCTACAAAAAATAGTAATAATAATAATTAATTAATGCTTTTCTATAATTCCTGTGATACCTTACACAGTTCCTTCAACAAAGCAGATGTTCAAAGCTTTCCTGCTGATATCTTATTGCTGTTTTAATGTATGCTTCCTTCTAAAATGCAAAGCCTTAGTCAGTTAAAGGAGGGGATGCTTTTGCTGGGAATTCCAGCCCCAAAGAGAGACCTTTGGGTGAAATGCTGGGTGGGGAGTACAGATGGCCAGTGACTCTCCAGCCCCCTGGAGACTGCTTCCTACTGTGCCCTTCTCTTCCGGAGGCCCACTCTGGGTTTGTCCTGGAGTGTTCAGTTGCAAGTACTTCCACTTTCCTATTTATAGTGCTCCTTTCCCAAAAAAAGAGGCTGCAGGGAGTAGGGGTGTTGCCCTGGGCTGGGGAGGGTGTCTGTCTTTTTAATTTTCCATGTTGTGAAGATTTTTCATAAGACAAACTGTACTAGAGCCAGGAGAGAACATCAGAGCAAATGACCATATTTTCCGAATTTACCCTGGGCCCGAGGGGATTTGACTGCCTAAACCTTTGCAGAGTACCAGCTCCCAGCAGCATGAGCCCCTGATATGACTGTATGCTCTCCATTCCGTTTCCTTATCTGCCTGAAGATCCTCAACACTCTTATTTGAGTCAGATGGAAAATTCAGTTCTGGGTTTTTTCCCCCATCTTAATTGGTTTTTATGCAGGTCTCAAAAGTGAGGTTCATCCGTACACGTCACGCTCTCATGTGAAAACGAACAGTACTGTCAGGGGGAGGGGGAGAAGTAGGTGCTGATCCTCAAATTCAGCCGCGCTGAGTCCCTCCCACTTACTTAGGGCTTCAAAGTGGTGGCGACCGGACTGGTAGGGAGAGTGTCTCTCTGGACCAGGCTGGCCAGTACGGATTCAGATGCCGCCCCTCCTGGGGGTCATTTCACGTGTGTGTGCGAGGTGCCTGACAGCCAGCGTTGCCCAGGAAGCACTTTGGGGGTCATGGACGTGGCAGTTTACAAAGGATCTTTAGGGAGAGGACCAGCTGAGGTTTTAGGAGTCTCAGGCTGGCTGGCTGTTGGACTCCATAATGAAGCCGCCAGACTCAAATCAGTATCTCCAAATTCATGAACATTTTAGGCTGGTACTCTGCAACTGAACTTTTTGAGTTGATCTGAAGAATTGGTGGCACCTCTTTAAAGGCCCCATCTTTGCTGACCGTCTCGGATGTGTTCTCAGTTTTCCTTGGAAAGGTAGATCATGCTCTGAATCCTGGGTCATGTGAGATCCTGATAGGCTCGAAATATAAAACATCCCTAGTTTCAGCTATGTTGCTGCCAAGAACTAGGGTGGGCTAGAAAGTTGTCTCAAATCTTTGCTTTCTTACCTTTGGCAGGCAGCACCCAGTGGCCCTCATTTCGGTGATTACAGGGTTTGTGTAACGTGCTGGGGTTTGGGCCCCGGAATTGCAGTGCTGCAGAGGGCTGGCCTTGGAGGCACGCCGCCGGCTTTAGCTTTCTGCTCTGAAATTGTGGCCACCGCTGCCCCAGTGTGAGCTCCCAGGGCCTGGAAGGATGGCACTACCACGCTGCTGGGAGAGGCCAGGCCTTCCTGACAGCCATCCCGGGCTGATTCCACGGGCAGGGCCCCCTTTCCAAGTTAAGTATTAACTTAGCACTATTTCATCCTTATCCAAAAATGTGCTCAGAGCCTGGTCACATCTGTCCTGCACACAGGAACACAACCTGTATGACACAGGAGGAGTGTGGCCTTCAGCGCGGCATTTTGGGCCGTGGGGCTTTGTGAAAGCTGGGATTTTGCTAAATGCCATGTTGCGGGTTGGGGAGCCTTTCTCCTTTCATCCCTAGCCAGAGAACAGACGGCTTAGCCTGGCTCATGCTCATCATCTTAATCACAGGCTGAAGATGAATATTTTTGGTTAGTTTCTCTTTTTTTATATACACAAGTGTCCATTTATAGCGATTTGCTGACGGACTCTACCAATTACTTGAAAAACTTGTATTTAGAGAGAGACAAACTAAAAATGTGAATTCAAAGGGTAGCCATAGTTCTGCATTAGATTAGCGTGTTGTGGGGCAGGACCAGAATGGAAACAGTGGTTGGCACATGAACAGTGATGTCAGAACTGGAAATGATCATCTGTTTTCACTTTAATTGGAGGATGATTAGAGAAAATACACACTCTCCTATCTGTCTTTGTTATTGCAAGCTCATTGGGCCCTCGTTCATGTTTATTGTGGGCATTATACGTAACAAGCCCAGTGATTGCTGTCTCCACAGTCTTCGCTGACATCCTATTTGCCACATCCAGGGCTCTCCTCCCCTGCTCACTCACACTTTCCCTCTCTTGACAGTAACCATTTCTCTGTGGAATATTTCCTGTGGCTGCTGAAGCATTCTTCTAGTCTAACTCCTCCTCAGTCGTCGGGAGGCTCCTTCCCCGCTGCTTTGCCTTTCATCTCAGTCTGTTCCATTCTACCACTTGAACTACAACAGGAAGGTGTGGAGATGAGGCTCCCAGCTTGGGGGTCCAGGGCGTGCCAGTGCACATGGCACATCAGAGAGGAGCTCCTGTGGAAGCTGCCTGTCCCATGGGCGTCAGATAGACAGGATTCCTCTTCCTCCTGCCCCTGCTCCTCACCTGGGCACAAAGCTGAAAGAAGGCAGGGTAACTCATAGGGGCACGGAAACGTGGTGAAGCCAGAAGGCTACATAAACTGTGAAAGGAGGAGGTCTCCGTAGGGAGGAAACATGTTCACGGAGACACTGCCCACTCCCCAGATCATTTCTGTCACACTTGACTTACCTGTCACATTCAGGCTGGCCTTTAGGGCCCAGATCAGTAGGCACTGCCCTCCTGGGCCCTCCCAGGCACTTTGTGCATGTTATTCACTCAGTCACAAATGTATTTTCTACTCTTTAAGGATTTATGATGTTTTCACAAATTATTTTATTGTCGCCAGCTGGACTCTGGTTTATTCATTTTGAAGATTTAATATATAGCACCTAGAACGGTCAACAAAATAAGTATTTGTTTAATAGGCAAATGAATGAGTAATATAAAAAATATTTATTCAAGATACAATTTGAACCAAAGTATGAGAAGACCTTTCATCAACCCATTTCAGATGTAAATGGATTAATTTACCAGGAGAGTCAAGAGTTGGGGATTCACTGAATCCTTTTTTGAGTCAGACATTAACCAACTGTTGAAGTTCCCTGTAACACAGGCACATTCTCTGAATACTTATTATGCACAATTCAGTAATGATTAACATTTGAACTCCATCTAGGCTGAGCAGACCACATCAAAGCTCTTTTTTCACTAGGACTTTTAAAATCCCAACTATGAACTGAATGAGTAGGTGTCAGAGAAACTGACTTTGTAAACTGAAAATCATAAACTCAGGTTCACTTGAAATATGTCGTGTGGACTGCATGTATAAAAATTACGGGCATTTTTATTTTTCCCCTGTAGGTAGTAAATACCATCTGTAATATTCCTCCTCACCTTTTTCTGATTAGCTTTATGTCTGGCATATTTTCGTCGATACTCCTGTTTCGGGTTGTAAGGATTTTGCCAACAGGAGGCAGGACTCTAAATAAGTAGTACGGATGTAACAGAAAACTTGCAGCCCTCAGATTTAAATCCAGAAATAAGGGACAGGATGAATTTAGGGAGGGATTTTGAAGGGTGTCAGGCCTCCCTATTTTCTCCTTCTCCAGAGCTCACGCAGCAGAGCTGTAAAGGGCCCGAGGGGTGGGAGTGGCCCTGACAGGCTAACTATGGGCCACTGTGACCCAGAACCACAAGCCAGCTCCACCACCCGCCATGCTGACGTGCTCCCCAAGCCCACAGGCCCCCCCCCACTCTCCACACCTGTGCCCACACTAGTGCCTCCAGCAGAGTCTGCCGGCCACTGTCTGTCACCCTGAGATGTTATGGAGCCTGAGGGGTCCTCTGGGGACTGCCGACAGTGAACCAAGGTAGAAACTGGACGGCTCTGCTTTAAGCTGTTTTATATGAGCAGCTGCATAGTTTGTTTGCAGGAGGAGCTATGGCAAGACCGCCACAAGCATAATAGATGCTGCTGCTAAAGATGGCGGTTTCAGGTCACTGAAGGTGATGGAAGGCCAAGCAGCCCATGTGAGGCCAGAAGAGCCCAGGGCTGAGCTGTGCTGGGCTCAGGAAGACAGAGTCAAGTATGAAGGTGACTGTGGAGGTCAGGCGGTCCCAATGTCCAACCGTAATTGGGAATCCCTGTTCTATTTCACTCAATTTTCACAATTTTGGCCAAACCTGTGGTTTAGCCTCTAGAATTTAGGTGTTATTGCTACATTTTTTCACATCATTTTTATTCATTTGTTTTTAAACTCCTTTGTTAAGGTATGATTGACATACAAAGAGCTGTACATATTTAATGTATACAACTTCATGATTTTTGAGATAAATATACATCCATGAAACTGTCATGACAATCTATGCCATAAACATATCTACCTCCTCCCAAAGTTTCTTCCTGCCCCCTTTATTTATTATTGTGTGTGTGTGTGTGATGAGAACACTTAAGCAGTTTTTAAGTACATGACACAGGACTGAGGGTGCCGTACTGTTAGCTGTGTGCACTGGGCTATACCGTAGATCTCTGGGATGCACATATCTCATGTGACTGAGATTTTGTACCTTTGGACTAATACCTCTACATTTTCTTGTCTCATCTTACCCATAATTTTCTAATACCGTCTTCTTCCCTTGGGAGCTGGTTCAGATCTCATGGTCATTGCGGAGTTGGGCTATTGATCACACCTTGATTTAGATGGCTGCCAATCAAGACTTCTTTCAGTTGGTCAGTCAGTTTTGTTGGTGTGCCCAATCCTCTAGCAACCATTGTGGGACTCAAGAGACCTGTAGGCAGGGTTTTCATTCTTAGAGTGCACAGCACGCTTACTCCCAAAGGGTATCCTTTCATCCTCACAGTCACCCTGTGAAGTAGGCATTATTTTTACCCCCATTTTATGTACAAGGAAGCGGGACTTCAGAGTGGTTCAATAATTTAATAAGATAATAGGAAGACCAGGCTCTGGCTGGTGTAGCTCAGTGGATTGAGTGACAGCCTGCGAACCAAAGGGTCACCAGTTTGATTCCCAGTCAGTGCGAATGCCTGGGTTGCAGGCCAGGTTACCAGTGGGAGGGCATGCGAGAGGCAACCACACGTTGATGTTTCTCTCCTTCTCTTTCTCCCTCCCTGCCCTTCTGTCTAAAAATAAATAAATAAATATTTTTAAAAAAATGAATAGATGCAATTCTACAACTTACAAAAATGGGCTTTGGTTTCTCTGAGCTCCTTTCCAGAACCTGAGTCCCAGCGCAGGGAGTACTGCTGCTAATTCCTAACGGTTCTGTGATCCCAGCCTTCCAGCCCACAGGGCCATCCATCCATATAGCTACTGGGGTTTCCTTCATCTTCGAAAATTAAGCAAAGAGGGTCAGTGAAGCATCAGTTCAGAGTGTGGCAGTGCTAGCCAGTGTTTTTCAGGAACTATTTTTAGAGAAAACTTCTATTTTTAGATTCAGAATGATTTTCAAAAACAAGAATCAAGACAACAATGAACACGTTTGCCTCTGGGTATGCAAGTCTTTACCACACAGCGAGATGAGAGGCAGCCATGGCTCGAGCCCACAGGTTGGGGCCATGTAAAACGCTGAGCAGACTGGAGATTTGATCCACATGAGCCCAGGTGTGTGCAGCCAGATGCAGCCCGAATGCACTGTGATCTGGGGCTGGGGGTGGGGGCGGGGGGTGGGGGGTTGCTGAGAGCTGGTGGTGTGTGCAGGCAGTGGGCAGAGGGGCTCAGACAAGCTGGCACAATAAAGATCCTAGTGACTTGTCCTAGCCCGGTGGCTCAGTTGGTTGGAGCATTGTCCCATCCACCAAAAGGTTTCAGGTCCAATTCCTGACCAGGGCACATTCCTAGGTTATGGGTTCAATTCCCCATCAGGGCACAGGCAGGAGGCAGCCGATCAGTGTTTCTCTCTCACATCGATGTGTGCGTGTGTCTCTCTCTCAATAAAAACACTCTCAGGTGAGGATTTTTTAAAAAATTATTAAAAAAACATAGTGACTTGAACTTCACTTTGAATTGGGGTCCTTTTCTTGGATTGAGACATGAAGAAATGGTCCACCAATCAAATGTTTAGTGTAAATAAACTTTGAAGCGTATTGACTCACATAATAAGCTAACAAACTACTTTCAAGAACTTTTAACTTAAATGTGGAAGTTGAAGGTAATTGTGCTAATTAAACTGAAGGCTTACCTATTCATTTTTTAAAAAACATAAATAGCCCTGATCAGTGTGGCTCAGTGTGTTGGGCGTCATCCCACAAAGCAAAAGGTCACTGGTTCGATTCCCGGTCAGGACACCTGCCTGAGTGGCAAGTTCGGTCCTGGTCAGGGTGCTACAGAAGGCAAGCAGTCAAAGTCTCTCTCACATCAATGTTTCTCTCCCCCTCTCTCAAAATACAACAAACAAACAAACAAACAAAACATGTGACAGGATTCCATTTTAGGAAATACCTTAAGAACCAAGTATCTGGAAAAGCTGTGGTGTTTTCATCACTTAGCCCAAGTGAGTAAGTTTTTTTATAAGTAAACAGGCATGTGCCGTTAGAGTGTGAAGATGGCCTCCTACCAGCAGGAAGAGTAAGATGGGTCATTAGAGGTAGAATAAAATTTTAAGCTAATCTTTGCAAATTATAAAAGTGATCAAAACAAAGAGGGCTCAGTGGAAGTGAACGGCAGGCCACTCAACAGAGCAGAAAAGGGACTAAACCCCGCAAGTGGCAAATTGAAACCTCCACCATGGATGCCTTTTCCCCTCACCTTGTTCAGACTCTGGAACGTGAATGGGGGAGCAAATATAGGTCCTCTCCAGACCCAGACCCAGACCAAAGAAGTGATTTGTGTTGGTTTGGGGGTTTTTTTGCTGATACAATAATTGCTTCTGCCCACTTTTCTCTTTTTTGTAAGATCTTGAGTAAAAGAAAAAACCTATATCTTACTGATAATAGCTAGCATTTAGTGACAGTTTTTGGCAGACATTATTACCGATTAAATGAGCTAACATATTTAGAACACTTAACACAGTGCTCTATGTTTGTAACCAGATAGTAAGTGAGTGTAAGTATTAGCTGTTATCTTAAATGTTGGCTATAGTCTCATGATGTGCCAGACCCTGTGCTAAGTACCCTGTGTGCCTTATCGCATTTGGTATTCTTACACTAATTTTATAGATAGTAAATTGAGGCATAAGAAAGTTGCCCAAGATTACACAATTGGTAATAATAACGTTTATTGCACACTTAATATGTGCTGGGCATAGTGGTAATACATTTTCATTATATCATCACATTTAGGTGACATAGCAATCCTGTTAAGGAGACAATATTATCCTCATTTTACAGATGAGGAAACCCGGGCCTAGGGAGGGCAGCTAACACCTAAGGTCACACAACCAGTGAGTGAGAGAGCTGAGATTTGAACCCAAGCCATGTGGCTCCAAAAGTGTGTGCTCTGCACTGCTGTGTTCTGTGGCCTTCTGGTAGAGGAGGACGCGGTCCTTCATGTCAATCCCACAGCCCTGTCCCCATCACCATCTCTAACAGCGCTTTCCTTCACAGTCACAGCATTAGCTCTTTCTGAGCCCTGTTCCCCAGCCATGCCCAACTCATTCCACTTGACCAAGATTCCAGAGAGGAAGAACCCAGACCATCTGTTCATCCCTGCACTGGTGCTTGGGATTCCTCACCACCCTGCCCAGTTTTCTTTAGGCACGAAAAGTTTATTTCCTATGAAGCAACCTCTTCTTATTTGCAAGTCAGCTAACATGTTCATTTTATTTAAGCTTTGTGCCGTTAAATCTCAGGGATTATACACCAAAATGTAAGCAGCAGGTAATAAATTTACAGGCAATTTTGATTTTCCTATTCATCCTTTTTTTATATGTTTTCCAATGTATATACAATAAACAAAGTACATAGAAAAAGTAATGTATTTTATAAAACACAATCATAGACTGTATTAGACAGTAGTTTCTACACAGTCAAGAGGATGCATTGTACAGCCAAGAAGTGCACTGAACAGCAGCAGATCAGCAGATCAGATGTGTCCTCAGGCCTTTCTCAGTCCCGTCCCCATTTGTGGTGAATCCATCATCTGTCACTAATTAGTGTCTTTCAAACTATACTTTAGTCACAGAGCCTTTCTTCAAACAAAAATGTAGAGAAATACAATATATTTAGCAAGTGCTACAGATTCTTCCTCAAGGGTTAAATGTGCCCACTGAAGTCGGGGTGGGAGCCCAGACCCCACCCACTCACCCACTGTCCCATCCGGAGAGCACTCCGAGGTGTGTCCAGAACCCTCTGGTCTGAAAAACACGGTTCTCCACTGAAACCATTGGCCCACCTCCTTCTGGACATTGGCCACCTCCTTCTGGACATTGGACCTCCTTCAGATTTCCAGAGGTTGTTCAGATAAGGAGCTCCAAAACTTTACTAAATGTTCTGTAAGATGCTGATTTTTTTTGCATTTGCCCTAAAATGCTCTGCTAATCTCCTTTTTCACATCCAAAACCAAGACATATGACTAAACCATCTTTTAACTGGTTAGTAATGTCTGGCCAGAAAGCCTGTTATCTTAGAGGTGGCTTCTATCTCAGAAGGAAAAGAGAAAGATTTATTTGTTTATGCTTCTATCTGAACTCCTTACTTTTTCCCCAAAAGTTAACAAATCCAGTTCCGTTGTTTTCGTTCATCAAGCTGATGGATATAATAGTTGGTACCTGTGATTCATGGTCTTGAAACTCTGCTCTCTTGACTTCTGTGATGTCCTGTTCAACTGCTCTTCTTCCTCATATTATTTTCCTCCTCTCTGCCTCATTTGCTAACAGGCTTTTTTTTCTTCTTTTGCGTTTAGTGCTTAGTCTCTGGGCCACTGATTTCTTCTTGCTTCGGTCTCCAGACTAGTCCCTTTCCAGGGTTCATTGTAGATGCTGCTCGAATCGCACTGTGCTCCGGTCTCTCGCACAGGCCCAGTGTTGTAGCTGCACGAGGTAGTAGAGGGTTCCACCTTGAGCTCGTGTTTATTCTTTAAAGTCGGTATGCCTAACTTCAGGATCATGTCAGCACCACCATTTCTGCCGCAACGTCTCTATTCTGCCAACAGCAACCCTGTTCTGCCAGTCACCACACCTGAGACCTTGAAGTTTTATTATTTACAACTTTTAGTTTCTAAATATCTTAGATTTTACATTCAAAACTTCTCTTGGGTGTCTCTTTGCTTATTACTGTATTTTGCCATGTATAATGGGCACCCACGTTTTGGGTCCAGAATCTCAGGGAAAAACGTCTTTCATTTTAATTTTTTAATTCAATTTTTTAATTTATTTACATTTAGAAACAGACCGATTATCATAGTTCAGGATATTATTTTGCATATAGATATCATTATTGCTTTCTAGAGTTACACTTTTAATGCAGAAACATAAGTTAAAGAATTACAAACATTTATATAGACACAGAATTAGTTACTACCCATGTATAATGCGCATCCTTATTTTCTCCTCAAAAATTTGGACAAGAAAGAGCACATTACACATGGCAAAATACAGTACTTCGTGTCATAGAATTTCAGAACACAAAGCTTTCTTACCACACAGTTGTTCATCAATAAATATTTCTTAAATATGTATCTAGTCCAACTCTATCAGAGAAATTCTGAGTTGGTTAACATTCTAAGAAATCTCTGCCTTTTATCTCTCATCTCGATAGTCTGTCTCATACACTGTTAACAATGAAAACACCCATTGAAGTTAGGATAGCAGTTACCTTGGGGAAAGGAGGGTAGTAACTGGAGGCTGCTGGCATGGGTTTCTGAAGTCCTAGGAATGTTCTCCTTCTTGACTGGGCTGTTGTTTACAAGGGAGAGTCTGCTCTTCATCAAGTGTGATTTGTGCTCGTTTCCATAAGTGTTATTTTTAAATGTTTTTAAAGCGACCTTTGGATTGACACAGAAAAAGAAAGATATTATTGCTGATCAAATGATTTTTTAAAAAAGCTACAGATTCTCTCTAAAATTTTTAGCTAGGCAGAAGATTTTGAATCTGAAAGCATCAGGTAGAGGATGTGGAGCAGTTAGGGACCTTACTGGTAGGCGGGCCAATCAGTGTTTATTGTGAAGTTGGAAATGTGTGCACCTCGCAGCTGGGCAGTCCTACTGCCAGATGCGAACCCAGAGGAGCTCTTACACATGTGCACAAGGAGCTGCAGGCACCATGTTTATTGCAGGATAGCTTGTAGTAGGAAAACATAAAAGTAAAATTAAAGCAACCTTAGAGCCCATCAACAGGATAAAAAATGTGTTTTTTATATGATGAAATTCTGAACAGTTACATATATATATACACTTAGAATCACAGAGCTCTGAAAGTACTATTGTGGATGAAAAACAAATGCAGAATATGTAAAGCATAACACACACATACATTTTAAAAGTATAAAACAGTACTGTACATCTTCCTTAACACATATGAGTGGTTTGCATGACATCGGTGTAACCTTGCAGCCAAGGAGAGTGGACTGGAAGGCACGTACATGAACAATGACGACTTCACTGTACTAGTCAGTGGGGACAGTAGACACCTTTGAATGAGCATGTGAACTGTGTGGCTGTTACAGTCAAGATGACTAAGCGAGTAGAGCAATGAGTCTGCATCAAATTTTGCGTTAAGCTTGAACATTCCTCTGTGGAAACTATTCAAGTGATTCAGAAGGCCACAGCTATGGGCAACTGCTGATTGGATGCTTCATCACAACAATGTGCCCACTTATGCATCACATCTCATGCAGAGTTTTTTGGCAAAACAAATCACCCAAGTGACTCAGCCTCCCTACAGCCCAGATTTGGTGCCCTGCAACTTTTGGCTTTTCCCAAAACTAAAATCACCTTTAAAAGGGAAGGGATTTCAGACCCACCAATGAGATTCAGGAAAATATGACATGGGAGCTGACGGCGATTGGGAGAACTGTGTGAGGTCCCCAGGTGCCCACTGTGAAGGGGACTGAGGTGTCATCATCCTGTGTACAATGTTTCTTGTGTCTTGTATCTTCTTGAATAAATGTCTCTATTTTTCATAATACATGGCTGGATACCTTCTGGACACACCTCATATATACAAGGTCGGGGTGGGGGGGGGTCCCAAAAAAACACTGGAATTATCCTCTGGAAGGCAGGCCCCTTGTAGTACAGGCTTCCCTCACTAGATTAGTGTTCTAGGAACCAATCTGTATCAGTATACCAGCTGGTGTTGTCGTGAGAGGCTGTGTTGGGCTTCAGTGAATTTTTTTTTTTGAAGACTCTTTCAGTGCATTTGCCCATTTTATGATGGGTGATTTACAAGTGCACCTGCCCACACTGTATTGCGTGTGGAGCAGTTTTGAGTAAAAAGGTCAAGAGCTCCATGCCCCACCCTCCCTATTCACCTGATCTCACCCCAAGCAATGTTTTTTGTTTCCCTTGATGGAAAAAAGTCCTCAAAGGGAAGTGTTTTGCCAGTGTGTAAGAGGTGAAACAAAAAACGGCAGAAGCACTAAAAGGCATCAAAATCAATGAGTTCAAAAACTGTTTTGAGCAGTGGACAAAACATCTCAGTAGGTGTATTACATCAAACACACCTGGAGAGGCGTATGGAGAGCACTTTGAAGGTGACTGAAGTTTAAACATGTGAGAATAAATACACAATGTTTTATAAATAAACTCCAGGGGTTTTGGGGTCCCCCGCTCATACATTAACGTATTTTTAAATGGCTGAAGGAGACACTGTACACTGACATCATGAAGCAGTAGCCTCTGGGGAGTGGATGAAGGGACTGGGACTGAGAATGGGGACAGAGGAGCCTGTCACTTCATCTTCATTGTCCTATTTCTTTAATTTAAAAAACAAATATGACAAAATGTTAAACAGCTGGTCATTCTGGGTGGCAGCTCACAGGGTGTCGGTTGTAGTATTCCTTGTAATTTTCCTGTTGTTTAATTTCTGAAGATGAAAAATATTATTGAGATAACAACATCTTTCATCATTTAGTCTTATTTATTGTTTGGATATCTTATGTTCCTGTTTGTTTTCAGAAAAAATGTGTATAAATATAAGTATAGTGAGATAGCTAAATTTGGTTTTTTTATGTTTACAAAGCAGCCTTGTTTTATTTAACATTCTTTGGTATCTGAATGTGGCCTTCATACAGACGTGTGATGAGGGCTCACAGGTCTACCACAGTCTGCACATTAAGAATGCACTTCCTGTGATAGACATCCTCAGGCACCTCGGTCACTAGAAGCCTCCTTTGTATTGGATCCAAAATAGCCAGAAGCAAACAGAGAAACAAGTCAAAAAGATTTCCTCTTTGGTGCTAATGACTTGTTGGTATGTGAATGTTAAGACTGGAGGTCTGACACCGCCAGCAGTAATTGGCTCAGTCTCCAGTATGTCTTCAGGGTCATTTCCACTAGACTGGACGGAAGAATGGAACCCTGCCTTTTCCAGTAGGGACAGTGCTTCCTGCATCGAACCCTGAGCAGCTCAGAAGTCCCACTCTGGCAGGGAGCAGGGCGCTCTCAGAGTCCTCTAAGATGGGACGGTGGATGCATGGACCAGCCACTGTGGTGGGGTGTGCGCTTTTACAGACATGTTGTAAACTAAGGCCCTTAGCCACTGGGTGGGTAGTTTGGCTGACTTTGGAAGTGCCCCCAGTGTGATTGCTGTGACCATGTTTGAGTGGACTTAAAACAGACTAAATATGATAGAGTTGGGCCCTGAGTTGAGGCTTTTAAATAGATAGGAAGGAGAGAGGTGGGGGACATCCATACCTTGCCCTCTAGTGTCTTCAACTCTAGTAAAGCTCAGGTCTCTTTGGACCCACAAGCAGGCGAAGGAGGAATTTTCCAAAAGAAGGAACTAAGCTTGCTCGATTCAGACTCTTGTGTCTGTTGAATTCTGGAGCCAGTGTGTTCCCAGGCTCTAAGGAAGCATTCTGAGAGAGCCTGGTTCATGTCCAGCAAGATCAGTGATGGGTGGCTTAGTCTTTCTAAGTCAAGTTCAGTTAGGAGCAAGACCTCTCTGTCACAGATCTGAAACTGTGTTCTCTCCAATCAAGTTTATCGGTAATAAAAGCAATATTTTCATCTTCATCTGTCTGCCCTCTACCTTTCATTTGGTTCCAAACTCAAAAGGGAAACAGGGGACAGGTATTAATTGTTCTTGTCAAAAAACCTGATTGACCAATTAATATAAGGCCTCAAGATGATAAATGAATGTCATCCACGATATGAGCCAATAATTTGTGTACCACATTTATTCTTACACCCGTAACTATCCTGTCTGAATGGTGAACTGAGCACCACTCAATTACTTTTGGATTCTGTACCCGTGGGTAAAAAGTGAATATATGTACTATTTATCACGGCATGCTTGACATCTCTGAGCTTGAGATAGACCCCGTTAAAACGTGCATTTTATAGAGCAGTATATTATCTGCATAGGCATAAGGATGCACAGAAAATCTATTTAATTCAGTCATTTAACAGCAAAAGCAAAGCACGCCAAACAGCCCCCGCACTGTGACAGCACACTGTTCTACGTGTGGCCAGCTGTGCGCTGGCAGAACGCACTGATCTGAAGGAGGAGTTAGTATTCTGATCTCTTCGGGATTTCCTCTATATTTGCGGTGGTTTATGACTGATGTTTAATGTAACTATGGCTCTGTTTATACTTAATAGAAGATTCATTTCTGGGGCAGGATACACATTTACACTCCAGTGTTGAATAAAAGCTACTGTTCTGCGAGAAGGAAATAAAATGTTGATTTATAATGTCATATTCCAAGAACAGTGATCCAATTCTCCCAAACTGTTTCTTCTCAGGTCCTGGGAACAGCACAGCTCCAGCAAAGGATGACACTTCCCTTCCAGAATATTCAGCCTTCAACACGTCTGTCCACGCCGCAATTAGACACAGAAACTGGAAGCTCCTCACAGGCTACCCAGGTAGGACACTCAGCACTTCCCAAACTGTAACTGCCTTTTGCAAAAGATAACTCTGGGGGCTGCTGAATGAAACAGCTGAATAAGGAAGAGGGAGGAGTGGCGTGATCTTCTAAACCTGACTCCCTCCTGACAAAATTAAGAATTAACTGCAGGAGTAAAAGGAAGAAATGCCAGTCTCAGGCTGCATGGAAGCCTAAGGATTTTGGATATGTGTGGCTCCCGAGCACCACAAGGGGAATCTCTGAAAGCTACACACATCCTCAACCAATGGCGTGGCTGGGGGAGGGGGCTGCTTCCCCCAAGCACACTGTCTAAGAGGGACGTCTGTTGAATACTTTTCAGATGGAGCGTGATGGTTAAGGCTGTGATGCAGTTACTCACTGTTGATAATGAGGACAGTCTTGGCAATTGTGGCAAGACAACTCTTCATTGTTGGGACTGCACCACGTGTCACCAGACATTTTAGCACCCCTAGCCCATGACCACTCACTGCCAGTAGCAACCCCCTCCAAGTCATGTCACAGATGAAAATCCCTCCTCACTCACACATACGTGCATTCACATTCCTGGACGCCCCTGGTGGTGAAGCAGTGAGACGTGTCTCGTTAAAGCACCAGAAGTCAGAGTCTTAGATCTAAACACAGCATCAAGGGTCCCATCTTTTCCATGGGTCCATGCCCACAGCCCGGCTCAGATTTGTCCGCTGGGCTCATTTCTCGAAATTAGAAATTGCCTACCTTGTCTCTCCCCACTGACTTCTTGTGTTTCTTTGCTAGGCTGTGGTCACTGGTTCCCCCCACCATCTCAATACAATGTTTCCGAGATACCCGCATCGGACCCACCGACCAAGACCCTCTGGCTCTTTGATATTGAGCAGGACCCAGAAGAAAGACATGACCTGTCAAGGGAATACCCCCATGTTGTCAAGCATCTCCTTTCCCGGCTCCAGTTCTACCACAAACACTCAGTGCCCGTGTACTTCCCGGACCAGGACCCCCGCTGCGATCCCAAGCGCACTGGGGCTTGGGGCCCCTGGATGTAGGATTTGGGGCAGCCTCAGGTGGGGGCTGGAAAACCTTTCTGTGGCAGGTGGGACTTCAGGCCTTTACTCATGTGACTCTCGTCTCACTTGTTCTCCCAGCCCCGGTTCACCTGTCCTCTCCTTTGCTCCTCAACCACAATGACGTGTCTCATTTCAACCCCTAGTGTATTTAAGAAGCTGATAAGATCTGGAGCGCTCCTGCGGTTGGCTGGGGGGTGTGTCTAGAGGAGAGGGTGATTGGGTTCATCCCCTTTTTCTGAGCCGTGGGACAGCCGGGAACTTGATTTGAAATAGGAAGTTATGGAGTCCTGGAGGCTGGAGCAGCTGGCTCCTTTTGCCTCACAAGTCAGATGTTAGATTTCCCTCTGCCAATAGCCAGCTTTTATTGGAGTGACTCACATTTCTTGTAACAAATGAAGGGAGCAGACAATTGTTAATGGTTCTATTGGTCAGGGGTTCTCCCTGTCTGAAAGGTGGTGCTCAGGCATTCCATGTGAGTGACCTGCCTTGGTCACCCCTCGCCCACCCACCTCATCACTCATCCCGTCATGGAGCGTGAGGCCCGTTTCACTGTTAAGGTCAGTATGGCGACATGCCTGCTCCTTGGCTCTGGTTTTTACAGTAAAGAACTGTGTTTTTATCCCCAAGCTTTCCCCCAGCTGTTGCTCATTTTGTCTAGACTTCCTGCTACCCCCAGGTCTCCTGTGGATTTTTTTTCCTTTTGACTCAGGCGTCCTGTGCCTAAGAAGCTGCTTTGCTTCTCCACTCTGAGCACCATTGGTGCTTGGAGCTCTGAACCCTCCTTCCTTTTGTCCCTGAACCCAAGTGAGAGCCCTGCCCGGAGAAGGTGGCCGGCCTGGCTCCGTGAGCAT
This sequence comes from Macrotus californicus, assembly GCA_007922815.1. Classification (NCBI taxonomy): domain Eukaryota; kingdom Metazoa; phylum Chordata; class Mammalia; order Chiroptera; family Phyllostomidae; genus Macrotus; species Macrotus californicus. Next base: position 66,641 of record VMDR010002551.1, read on the forward strand.
GCTCATGGTAGACACGAAGAGGCCTGGCGGGCGAGGCTTGGCTCTGTGTCGTCTGTCTGGTGAGGATATTTCTAGTTACATGGAGTTTATTATCATGACTGTGGCCCTGTCTCATAACACAGTAAGAGTCACACTGCTCTTCTCCAGCAGTGAGAAAAAAAAGCCAGGAAAGGTTGCTGTTGTTCTGAGATGGTGGAAGTGGGCAACTTGTCAAGGAAATGGCTGACATTTGGGACCCTGGGCCTTGGTAAAGCCAGGAAGGCACATCTACATTCCTCTTATCCTCTCAGTGTTACTGCTTTCATTGAGATGCTGGGGTGGGGAATGAAGATGAACGGTGTGACCTGCCAGCCCCTTCCCAGTCCTGCTAATGCCCTATTGACAGGGATCAGTCTGCATTAGCTTCAAAGAGTGTGACTCAGAGGAAGGTGTGCAAAAACTGTACTCCTGTTTGCATTAGCTCCATCGTTTCATTCACTGCTTATCACCAATGCCTGGTGCAGTGCCTAGTACATCATAGAAGGCACTCAGTACACTTTTTAAAAAACAAATGAATGAGTGGACAAGTGAGCAAATGAGAAAGTCTCACACCGTGAGCCGAATACAGGGATAATATAAATCTCTTCGAACCATTGCTTTTCTGTTCTCATGCTGCCCTCCTTGGGCAGGAGCACAGTCTTCGTGTCTGGGCAGGTGCAGGACACGCCACAGTGAAGTCATGGTGTCCTCTGGGGCGGGACGGATTATGCCACCAAAGGGACTCTTGCCAATAATCCTCAGTTCAATCTATTCTTCATAGGACACTAGAAACTAAAACCACCGAGTAATATGATATAGCTCCTGGTATGGCCATCCTTCATTTGAGTGGCTGTATTTTCTGGTCACGACTAACTTGGATTGCATTAAAATATGATGGCCGGAAGGGAACGGTGCTAGACCTGAGGACATGTCACCACCTATACCCCACTCCTGCGTTGGCAGACAGCCGGCCAAACGCTATTACCTCTCACTCCCAAGCCTGTGGCAGATTTGTGAACTAACTGAGCCCAGACGTTCCTTCTGGATCCTTCTAAACCATTAATACTGAAGATTGGAGGCCATCACTCAACGGTACCCCTTTGCTCCCCCTGCTGTGCCCCCTGACAACTGTCCCTGGTTCTGGTGCCTTCATTGCTGTGTACAGTGTAGTTATTCATCACTCATGGATTTAAATTTTAAAGACTAACTTTCTGTAAAACTTTCATCTGAGATTTTATTTTGCCCATAGTAGAAAGCAGCTCATTAGATTTTCTTTCTGTGTACCAGGATGTGGACAGATTCATCGGTTGTCATTAGCAATATTAACGTTATTTCTTTCTGAATTTGTTCACCTTTAAAGAAGGGATCTGTTTATTTAATTGTTTTTCTTTGTTACTTCACTGTTGTTCTGCACGTGAGGGACAAAAATAATTAAATGTTTCTTTTAGAATGTGTCACCTGCGCCTGTGGGGTTTCCACCTGGGTGATGAAGAATTGCTGGCGCACAGCATCATGAGTGAACTTAATGTCTCTGAATTATACCCTTTAAAATGGTTAAAATGATCAATTTTAAGTTAGGTAGTTTTTATCGCAATTTTTAAAATGCATTGGTCCATTTTTACCACCTTTCCCAGTCATCTCTTAAACTTTAAAATCTGTTTTTGCCCAAGAGAATAGCCATGGCCCATGTAGACTGGCTGAGTGTCAGGGCAGCAAAAGGCGAGCCTGCCCACCTGGTGACTGCTCTTTCTGGTTCTCTCTAGCAGGTGTGTTCAGTCAGTGTCTAGAGGGCCGCCACCTGTCTTTTACCTTTGCTCCATTGCCATTGTCATAGGCACCAGCCACCAGAGGGCACAAAGCAGAGGAGGAGGGGGTGACTCGGCTGCCCTGGGCCTGGCCTCAGAGCTTTGTGCCTGGCAGGGGAGGCAATTTCATCCTCAAACTGATTCACCCAAGTAATCGATCATTGAGGTTAAGGTATTTTATTTAATAACCCTTATCATTCTTCTGACAATAGAGATAATATATCTGTAACAATTTTTAAAAATATGACAACTATAAAAGAAAATCAAACAATTCGCAAGCCACCCACCCAGAGATAGCCACCGTAACCCTTCTTTAAAACCCCTTTAAAGAAATAATGAAGTGGTCCACTTCCCAGACTGTTTGTTTTTAAGATTTTGTTTGGTTATTTTTAGAGAGAGGGGAACGGAGGGAGAAAGAAAGGGAGAGAAACATTGATGTGCGAGAGATACATCGATCGGTTGCCTCTCACACACCCCCGACCTGGCCCACACCCCAGGCATGTGCCTGACTGGGAATTGAACCGGTGACCATTTCAATTCACAGGCCAGCACTCAATCCACTGAGCCACACCAGCCTCCCACTCTGCCCAGCTGAGTCCTCAATTTAGACTCAAGATGGTAGATGAATAAAATGTCACCTCTTCTGGAAATCATCATTTTAATCCCATTGATGAAGTGTAGATGTCCCCGGGGTTTTTACTCCACGGGGCCCAGCTTTCACATACAGTCTCACACACACATTCTCACGTTCTCGCCCTCTCCTGCTGCCCTCCCTCTTCTCCATGAGCCTCGGAAGCGGGCCTGGGCACTGAGGAGCCAGGTTGCAAGTAATGAAGCCAGGAAGTGGGCCCCTGCCTCTTGTCCACACCAGTCTTGCAGAGCAAGGCAGAGTAAATACACACACACTCCTCCCCTCCTCAGGTAAACAGGACTTGCTGTGCTTTAATTTGTATGAAATAAATCAAAGCAGCGATTCACACTCTCTGCCATTGTTCTGTAGCCAGAGTTGCCCTGTGCAGTGGAGGCAAGGGCGGGGCAGCTGTGGCAGCAAGGGGAGGGAGGTGCACAGACAGACCCTGCTCCCAGGAGGCTCACCTGCCAAGGAGCCCAGCAGACAAGAGGTCCTGGGACAGGGCAGAGGGGAGGTGGAGGGGCTCACATGTCAGAGGAAATCCAACCTAACAATCTGCAAAGGAATTTACTTGCCTTAATTTTTGCTTTATATTTTACATCCCTGAGACAGGTGAGTTTTGTCTGTAAAACTACTCTTAAAACTTTTGATTAGAGGATACTCTGATTCTGTGAGGGAAGCAGCTGTATGGTGTGGAAATGTTAGTTGGGGCTTCACAGGAAGGCAGCTGGGTTTTCTTGGTTCTTCAGCCTGCACTTGAATGCAAGGGCTTGGGTTTACTTCGTACAGGTGTTGGGAATATGTGGGCCCCACATCTAGGAGGACTCCAGGCCGAGGAGAAGGGGCCCCTCTCTGAGGCACCTGCACGTGCTCTGTCACTCTGGTCCACAGGTCCTTCCTCCTCCCAAAATCTGGTTGAGCTCGCCAGGCAGTCAAGGCCAGGAAGACAACCCAGCAATCCCATAGCTCCTCGGGGCCCCACGCAGACCTCCACAGCTCACAGAGGCCCTGCCACTGCCGGGAGCCTTAACATGGTGCTTTTCCTCAAATTTACCTTCTTTACTAGAATAAGTAATTTTACGTGATGCTCTTTTATCACCACAGTGAAGGGGAAACTAGTATCATCGGTAATCATAAAAATACACACAGTGAATCCAAACTGCTCCTAAATTTGAGCTAAGAACTGTTCCAGACCTGGAAGGAAAGGAAAAGTTGAAGAAGGAATAAACTTTTTCACTGATTCATTATCAGTGCAGGGCTGTGTCTCGGGGACACTGGTGTGGAGATAAGGAAGCTCCCTCAGGGCAGACACACCCGGCTCAGTGACTTGGTGACTTGCGGACTTGTTGAAGTGCTTCTGTCCCCACCACGAACGTTTCCTCCAAGAAGAACCACAGCTGCACTTCTCAAAGTTTGTTTTGCTCACGTGCCTGCAATCCTTGAAGCCCGGGACACATTCAAAATGTGATAAAATGTATAAACAGAAGAGGAAACTGATGTACACATACTATGCAATACAGTGGGAAAATCGCAGGGGACCCAACCAAAGGAAGAAGCCAGGAATGTCAACAAACAAGTTGGAGGCGATGCCACATACGGAGAAGCGTTTTGAAGAAATAAACACCAAGAGGAAGAAGAGACAACATGGAACTTTCTTGGGTTAAGAAGGTCCCTGATTCTTAAATTCTGGGATTGTAATCTGTGGTCCTCTAGATCATAAAGCTGCTCTCCCAGGAGATTTTAGGTCACCAATGCCTAGAAATTGCCCCTCCTATTTTGCCTCATCAGCCAGCGCGTTCCCCGTAGGTGCCCACATGGGCCTCATCTGGCCCAAATTCACCACAACCTCTTTGGGTATTGTAAATTAGCCCATCAGGCATGCCATATCTTGCTAATTACAGGGATAAGGCAAGGGACCTTCACTGAGGACATGCTGTACGCCAGACACCATCTGACTTTTATAATGGCTACTGAACTCTTCAGAGTCAGATTTAATCACTAGGTAGATGGTTCTCACATTTGAGAAATTATGTTGCATGAAGTCATGTAGCCAGGAGAGCTGGAAATGGAGCCCAGATTGCTCTTAAAAAGCTCGTGTCTCTACTGCAACCTCCAGTGCTGGGCTTCCTCTCTTCCCTTTGTCTTGCACCTTTAAGGACAGAGGATAATTTGGAAGATCTGTTCTTACAATTTACGACTCAGGGAGCCTCCCGTGCGTCCCGTGCGTCCCGTGCGTCCGGAGCGTCCGGAGCCTCCCGTGCGTCCCGTGCGTCCCGTGCGTCCCGTGCGTCCCGTGCCTCCCGTGCCTCCCGCCACCATGAACCAGGCAGAGGGCCTGGCGTGAGTGGGGGCAGGGAAGTCAGTGGGGAGACAAGTGCAACAGCTTACCCGAGCAGTAATGCCACCTAAAGAGGTAGGAAAATAGAATAAAGAGCTAATCGGGGGCTTAGAAATTTTTTAAAAGCAATTGAAAGTAGTTGGAATTGCTCAGCCTGAGAAGGGTCTTTGTTAATGGTTTTTATGAATTTCATAGGAAAATTGCCTGCCCACACCCATGTCACAGAGGCTGGTGACCACCTGCGCCCTCATCCCTGTGAACACGCAGGCAAGCCCGACAGCGGATCTGGAGGACGGGCGGGATCTGCAGGTGGGTTCTTAAAGCTCACTGCAGCTTCTCAGGGCAGTGCTGTCCTCAAAATGTAATGTCCTGTTCTATAGCAAGTCGGCATCAACCCGTCTTTCATCTTTAGTTACAGTTAGTTTCCATCTTGCTAATTCTGGAGAGGGCCTACTAGACACCCTGACTGTTCTCATTGAGATAAAGTCAGCAGAACCTCATTCGCCTGTATGTAAGGCTCTGAAATGAAGAGGAACAGACACTTCAGATGCCGAGGATACTTCTTACAGTTCTGTTTGTAATGATTTCTCTCCGGGGATTGGGGTGAAACAGGGTAATGCAGAGGTTAGCGTGTGTATGTGGACTTTCTGATAAGGAATCATCTTTGTGAGGGTCTCTCATTGAAGAAAATAATGACTTTGTTTAGGTTCAGAGGGTGATTTCCTATAAAATGCTACATAGTTAGAGAGCTCTGTATTGGTTAATGGGACCTGGTTAGAGAAATGCTTTGATTTCTGTAGGTAAACATTGTTTCCTTAAGTAAAAAAGTGAAGTGGCTGAGCCATAGGAATTATGTCGGCAACTCCTCCTACTGGGTGGGAAGGAAAGATGTCTAACACACTGGGGTCGGGGGTCTCCTCCTGAAGTCAGGACCCTGGCTGGTGTGGGGGAGGGGGGAGCTACACTGCTCTGGGCCTCTGCTGGCTGTGAGACTCAGTCACCGCAGTGATGACCCTTCTGCAAGCCTAGGGTCTAGCTCTCCCTCCCCAGTGAGAAGAAATACCGTCTCGGGACAGGGGTGGCAGAAATAAGTGAGCAGTTGGTGCCATTAGCCTCCGTCTTTTGTCACTAAGTCTTTATACCATCAGAGACTAGAACCTGACCTTACTTTTATCAGTATATATTGTTATACAATTTTGCTGGTTGAAAGGCTTTCAAATATTACATTTTTTGGTATCCTATTCAGTGCCGGGAGATTGAACTTTGCCATACATTTATTGGCCCCTACAGCTCTTCTTTGAGTGGCCCGATCAGTCCCATCCCCCTCCACCATCTCACAGGCCTCTAGCAGGAGTGGGAGGGGGTGGAGCAGGAGCCCCAGCTGCTGAGGGTCGTGCAGGAAAAGCCCAGCCTTTGTTTGGACTTGAACCATCATCTCAGCTGGGGTGGCCAGTCCTCCCTTCCAGGAGGTGCTTTTTGGATGGTTAATTGTCTCTGCTTTAATTCAGTCTTTGGAACTGTCAGAAGGCAGGAAAAAGCAAAGAGATGGAGAAGGTCAAGGTCCTTTTCCTTTCTTACCGACAGAGCCAAACAGACTTGTGAGCTCTCTGAGAAGGCTAACAATTCAGGAGTCCTTCGAAGTGCTGTTCCTGTCACACTGGGATATTAGCCTTGGGCCAGGAGCCCTGAGGGAGAGGTGAGGGAGGCTGGAGAGGGGAAGCAGCTGCCCAGTCCCTTTCCGGTGGTCCCAAACTCGGCAAGCCCGGTCCCAGCGGGCACTGGGGCACCCCCACTTGGCCAAACAGAAGCCCTGCAGGTAAGTGACCCACCCTTCTTAGAGGCGGTTTACCAGCCACTTGCTTCCTACCTTGGGGTGATCTGACTGCCAAGGGCCACGTCCCGCCCATCCCTCCAGGGGAGAGGAGTGAGGCTGGCCACAGTTGCCCCTCCCTGGTGACAGAGCTGTTATGGCCCTGGGCCCTTACTGCCTGACCTCTGACAGAATCCTTGCAGGCTCCTTCCTCTTGAACCCCCTCAGAAGGAGGTCATTGCCTCCATAAATAACTTACTATAACTGACCACTTTCACTCAGCTTTTATTTGGCCTTTCCTTTTCCACTGTGAATGATCCCAGCGCCTTTCATCTGACTTCCTGCCTGTCTTCCAGCCAATCTGCCAGCACTCACAATTTCAGGCTTTAACACAGGCTGGTCCCTTTGCACAGTTCCCTTCTTCTCTTCTCTTCTTTGCTGGACTAGCTCACCCTTCAGGTCCAAGCCGGAAGGAGCCCTTCCCTGGGGAGGTTTCCCTAACCCTGAGCTGGCACGCTGTTCTGACTCCCACATCTCTCTTGAGAGCAGAGATCACACTGTCTTGTATTCGCGGACAAATGGCCATCTTCCCCCCCAAGCGGAAGTCTCACGTCTGGTTTGTTTAATGGGTATCTTTGACTCATAGAACAGGGCTTGGCACTTAAACAATACTTGTTGGAGAAATATTCCATTTGTTGAATTCAAAGAACCACCTTCTGATTTCAAGATGACAGCTGAGTCCCTGATTCCAAAGTCTGGCCCTGTTCCCCTCCCTTTCATCCTACCTGCAGACCCTGGTGACTCAGCCTTGACAGCAGCCCGCCCTGCCGCCTGCTCGGGGACCAGGTGTCCTAGAGCTTGGCTATCTTCAAAGCGCTTCCTCTGTGTCGGCTGGAAGGGTTTCAGCGCCTTTGTGCAGTCAGGGTGAGCCTTACGCTCTCCAGACTCCTCAGACAGGTTTTGTTTGCCCTGAGATCTCCTCCAAGATACCAGCTGATGGCTTCAGATGCTTTTCATGGCCTCAGCTTTGCACGGACTCAGACTTTTCCCCCTTCATCTTCCAGTCCTTTCCTAAGATTCCCCCCATTCCCTTGTTCAACTGGTGTACAAATGCTTCTCCATGTGTGACTTTTCCTGCAGAAAACTGGCTTTTTGGCTTACGCTCGGTGCTGAGCTGTGTCTCACCAATGCCAAGGACGAGCTGCAAAGGGCGAACGGCATGTTTCCTGATACTCATTAATTATGGATTCATATTTATGGGGGCTCTTCTCCTGCCACACAATGGGAGTGGGGTTTGTGGGGTTTGGGTGTATGTACAATGGAGGTAAACTAGGAGTTGAGTTAAGGAAAGGGGAATTGGAATTTTTTTTTCTTTTTTTTTTAATTGAATTTGTTGGGGTGACACTATTTAGCAAAATTATACAAGTTTCAGGTGCACAGTTCCACAGCACATCACCTGTACACTATATCGTGTGTTCTCCTCCCCAAGTCAAGTCTCTGTCCATCACCTCTAATCCCCCCAAACCCTCTCCACCTCCAGCAATCACCACACTATTGCCCACATCCATGAGTTTTTCCGCTGTGTTTCTTTTTTGCTCAATCTCTCCACCCCTTCAGTGCCCTCTAACCCCAACAGCTGTCAGCTTGCTCTCTCTCTCTGAGTCTGTCTCTATTTTGATTGTTAGTTCATTATGTTCATTAGATTCCACATATAAGTGAAATCATATGGTATTTGTCTTTCTCTGACTGGCTTATTTCACTTAGCATGATGCTCTCCAGGTCCATCTGTGCTGTCACAAAGGGTAAGATTTCCTTCCTTTTTATGGCCGAGTAGCATTCAGTTGTATAAATGCACCACAGCTTTTTTATCCACTCATCTCCTGATGGGCACTTGGTCTGCTCCCATATCTTTGCGATGGTAAATAACACTGCAACGAACATAGGGGTGCATATGTTGGTGTTTCCGGGTTTCTTTGAACATATTCCTAGAAGTGGGATCACTGGGTCATAAGACAGTTCTATTTTTAGTTTTTTGAGGAAACTCCATACTGCCTTCCACAGTGTCTGCATCAGTCTGCATTCCCACCAACCGTGCACAAAGGTTCCCTTTTCTCCACATCCTCGTCAGCACTTGTTGTTTGTCGATTTATTGATGATATTAATTCTGACAGATGTGAGGTGGTATGTCATTGTGGTTTTAATTGGCATTTTTCTGATGATTAGTGATGTTGAACATCTTTTCCTATGTCTGTTGGCCATCTGTATGACCTCTTCGGAGAAATGTCTATGCAGGTCCTTTGCCCATTTTTTAATTGGATTTTTTTGGGGGTGTTGAGTTTTATAAGTTCTTTATGAACTTTGGATATTAACCGCTTATTAGGTATATCATTGGCAAATGTGTTCTCCCATTCAGTGGGTTATCTTTTCATTTTGATGGTTTCCTTTGCTGTGCAAAACTTTTCAGTGTGATGTAGTCCCGTTTGATTATTTTTTCTTTTGTTCCCCTTGCCCAAGCAGATATATCAGAAAACATATTGCTACAGGAAATGTCCAAGATTTTTCTGCCCATGTTTTCTTCTAGGATTTGTATGGTTTCAACTCTAACGTTTAAGTCTTTAGTCCATTTTGAGTTCATCTTTGTGTATAATGTATAAGGTGGTCTAGTTTCATTTTTTTGTACATATATCCTTCCAATTTTCCCAATACCATTTCTTGAATAGACTATCTTTATCCTATTGTATGTTCTTGCCTCCTTTGTCAAATATTAATTAACCATAAAGGCCATTTTCCTTCCTGTCTCATTGTTCCCAGTTCAGGACACACTTCTGAACAGGACTGGTGGTTGCTTCCTTCTTTCCTCAGTGTCACCGAGAGTGTGGAATGGCCTCAAATCATAACAGGACATTAGGTAGGGGACTCAGAAGGACTTGGTGATTCTGGCAGAGCCTCCAGCTAAAGAGGGCAAGTACTGGGTTAGATGTGGTAGGTTTAGGAGGAGGTCATTTCTGGAAATGTTTGCCTAGAGGAGATCCATTTTGCAAAATGACTCAAAGCCTAGCAAGCCCTTGATGCTAAGTAGTCTGCTATCTTATAAAGGTGCTCGTAGTCCCCTTAAAGTGCAGGACCAAATAGCTGTCTTGCAAATGAATACGGTTTCTGTGCCATGTCAGCGCTGAGCCTGCCCATATGGTCCCAGAGTCCAACTGGTCTTGGGACTCGCCCCATCCCCCCTTTTGGACTATGGGGAAGGAAGAAATTTTCCTCTACCCTAAAAGTTCTTTTAGCTGGTCTAATAATCAAATAAACATGAGACAGATTAGCAAGAGAATATGACCAAATGTAATCATATACACTTGTATGGGAACCCTGCATATGTGAGAGAGAGTCAGAGACCCCACATATTGTACATGAGAGGTTCAGAGACAGGAAGTGAGGTATATATGACATTCGGAACTAAGGATCACCTTGGGGCTTCAGAGGGGAGGAAGACCATTGCAGAACGATAAAAAGAGCAGAAGTTTGCCCTGCCATATAGATAGGTCAAAAAAGGTTTATCTCTGCTAATCTCTTACTATGGAGCAAGGCCCCTAATTCAAGTTCTTCTAGGTAGTTCAGGAGGAAGGGGACAGGCATTTCTCTTGAGCTCCCAGGCCCTTGGTTACCTTTGGCTCAAAACAATCCACATACCATGAAGACACATATTGGGGTGGCTTGTTCTGAACCCCTGCGAGGTCCTTCCAATCCGTTCCCAGCTCTGTGACTCAGCATAAGCCCTCTCTGCCCGGGGTCATCCTCACCTCCCGTGAACTCTGCCAGCCCCAGACAGCCCTTTCCTCCATGTCAGCTGAGAAGCACTTAGGGTGCAACTCCCTCCTGGGTGCTGGCAGAGGCCTCTGGTTACCTTAGGTTTCAGTATCTAAGCCCCAAAGTTATAAGATGATGTGGGGAAGCTGATGTTATAACACCATCGTGACTGATGAACTTACCCACCACTCATAAAAGTGTCCCTGTGCAAATACCTCAATTTCAATTAAACCAGCCTTCTTCCTAGCCAGCCACCGCGTCCTCTGCCAGCTGATTTTCCAATGATGCACATGTGCAGAAATAAGATGCAAATCAAATGCCCTTTCATCAAGTGGGCAGTCAGGTTGGAGAACTGCTCCCTCATGGGTAAACCACTCACAAGGACAGAGCTGGCAGAATTGGGGCAGTTAAGGAGGGAGAGGAAATTGACAAGGACACCCATACAGCAGGCTCTTCAAAGGAAGGTGATTTGAATATCAAAGGTGGAAAAGAGGCCCTCAAGAAACTGATGAAACTCTTGAATATTTTTGCAAAGAGATTCTTCTTTATCTTCCTGTCCTTGATGTAAAATGAAGGAAGACATACTGTGCTGTCATATAATTTTGTCAAACAGCTAATGCCAAAAATATCCACACATTCTTTTTTGTTAGTCTAAGCATACACAACATCCATTTTTTAAATAGATAAAATATACTTGTTATGATTTTTAGTTTTGTTTGAAGATAAAGTTCCAAGGAAACCCCGTGAAGGCATTTTAGATAAGGTTGGTGGGGGCAGTAATACGAGGCTGATGGCAGGTCTAAGAAAGGAGAAAGAATATTTTGAGACCAGCTAACAGGATGTGGAAAGGAATGTTTCCTGTTGCCTGGAACTTCCAAGCTGGAGTCAGTGTGTGATAAGGACCCCACATTCTGAAGAGAGGTGCTAAAGAAATCCCACAGGACTGGAAGGAAAGGCTAGCGGTACCTGAGCGTTCTTTGAAGGCAGTTTGTAAAAGGAACAAGCTTTGCTTTTTCCTTCCTTCCCATGGGGAAGGGATCCAGTCACCCAAAGCAAGAAAAGAGGGAGCCAAGAGAACCTCAGGGCTGAGGGGGGAGGGGTCTTGCAAGAAGGGGCGACAAATTGGCCTCTCAACAAACTGGCCTCTCATTTCGTAGATTGGAGCTTATATTTAAGACTGCACAGGGCTACTACCAAAGCAGAGAATGCCATGCATCCTGGGAGAGCTTGCTGTGGGTCTCCTGGATTTGGGGGAGAGAGGATGCGAAGATTGGCATGTGGCTCTCAGGGAGTTCTGAAAGCAGGACACCAGCTGAAGCTGGGTGGCAGGGTCAGGGAGGAGGTGGCAACTGGGACAGTAATGTGCATCTCTGCCATTTGAAAGGCTGTGTGTGAGTAAATTTCCATGGGCCAGGGTTGGCCAGCGGGCTACCTTCTGGGGCAGAGGGTCCCAGCAGAGCAAGACCAGATCAGCTGGAGAGTGCATCATCCTGGTGCAGTGTGGGAAGTCCTTGTGGTGGGAACAGGGGAGGGGATCTCAAGAGTGGCACTAATGAACTGTTCAAAGACTCCAGACACTCAGGCAAGTGCCACAAACTGCACATGTTGAGCATAATGACCTCTGCCCCTTCGCTCTCATTTTTCCTCATCTGCTCAGTATTAGAGGGTCCTGAAGAAGGCTGGGTGGCAGTGGAGAGGGGGAGTAGGGAGCGGAGGAGGCAAATCAAGAAGAATGGATCGATAAGCCATGCCCCTTTCCCCCCTGAGGCTGCTTAACCCCCAGGTCAGGCCTGAGCTGGATGGAGGGAAGAAACTTTAAATTGGATGTGAGGTTCAAGTTTGAGTTTAGATTGGAGCTTTTAATATCCCCAAAAGGTACTGTTCTGATATCTGAAAGTGGTCAGGGTTTTGAGATCTGCCTGAAGAAATCACCGAAGAGCAAGATAAGAGAGTCAGACAGAACTCATTTGAAGACAGTGGTAGGAGAAAAAAACTAAATTGAACCCTACCAAGCTAAGCTTGCTCAATAAACTGGTGGCACGTGTTTGAGAAAGAGTAACATTCCAATTCGCAACAGGCGAGATTTCCCACTTCACATGTGTTCTTGCTCTTGGACTTGCACATCCGAGACAGAGCTCCTGCTCCAGAAGAATGCACAGCCTGGTGGGACAACTGGAAGGGCAGGGAGTGGCTGTGACACAGTGTCATGCTTGGAAAGTGCAGGGCACTCTGTGGAGAGAGAGAAGGGCCACCGACCCCATCTCGGGGGCCCGGGAAGACTTTTAACTAGGTGATATTTTGGCTACATTTTTATAGAAAATTAAGAGCTGACCAAACCAAAGGAGGGGTAGGAGGTAGGGAAAGACAGAAGGGGAAAGGGGCAAAGAAAGGAGGAAATTGGGGAGGATTGATGAATTGACTTTTAAGGGTCGTGACCGTATAAGTACATACGAGCCTGTGGGTCAGGAGTCCTGACTACACGTGTGCTCAGGATGGTAATTTGGCACCAACCCCCACGTGCAGAATTTGGAGCTCTGTGGGCAGATTAGATCTCTCAGGACAAGCGCATATACAGGGGTGGGCAAAAGTAGGTTTACAGCTCATGTGGAAAATAATACAATAATTAATAATAAGATAAGAATAAACTCTGTGTTTTCTGAACTCACAAACGTCAGCCTACTTTTGCCTCCCCCCCCCCCACCCCCACACACAGAGAAGACAGAGGCTGTGAACACAAGCTGGTGAGGTCAGGAAGCATTTGAGAGTGCCTGCGCCTAGGACCCCTGCACCTACACCCAGCACTCGACTCGAGCTGGTATGGAAAGTCGCCAGGCAGAGGAAGCCCCGAGGAAGGAGGAGCCCTGGCCCTGGGGCACAGGGCTTGGCTCTTGGAGCCACGCAGGCGCTCTGGCCTGCAAGACTGAGACCCCAGGGACTCAGTGGCCACCTGTCTTCTTAAGCCCAGATACAAGTCTGGGCCCTGCCTTACCCCTTTCATGGAGAAGCAGGGTAAACCCTAGAAAAGTCAGGGCAAAAACTGATAAGGAAACAAAGAAGGGGTGGTTCTGGTGCCTGCAGCATTGCTGATGGCAACTGCCCTGGAGGACCTGTGTTTCCCTGCCGCAGAGGGCAGAGGGCAGAGGGCCAGGCTGACTCACCACACCAGACGCCAGGGGAGATAAGAACCCCCAGAGGTGGTTCCAAGAGGAAGAAAGCACCAACTCCAAACTCTTTGGCTCGTAAAAGGGCTTTGACTGTGAACTACGTGCCAGTTGGTTTCCCCCTAAGAGTTGCAGAACCATCAGTGCCCCTAGAGCAGGGGTGTCAAACTCATTTTCCCCAGGGGGCCACATCAGCCTTGCAGTTGCCCTCAAAAAGCCGAATGTAACTTCAGGACTGTGTAAATGTAACTATTCCTTAACAGTTAAGTGAGAGCTCCGCACTGCGCACCCCCCCCCCCCCCCCCCCCCCCCCCCCCCCCCCCCCCCCCGGGTAGAAACAAGGTGCTGGGCGGGATAAAACAAGGCGGAGGGCCAGATTGGGCCTATGGGCCTCGTGTTTGCCACCTGTGCCCTAGAGGACAAGAGGGATCCCCAATGTTGGAGGAAGGGATGGAGGAAGAAAAATGGAAAGCAGTTGGAAAGGTGGGAGAAACAATAGAAGAGTGTGTCCCCATAGCAGCTGAGGGAAGAGAGTTTAGGAAGTCAATGAAGAGAAGAACAAAACTGCCCACTGGATGTGGAGGGAGGTGGTCGCTGGTCACCTTGCCAAAACCACTTCCAGGGCAGAGACGGGTCCAGGAACCGGGCTGCCGTGTGCTCGGATGTGAACAACTGGAGGGAGGGAGTGGAGATGGCCTGTTCCAGAGGCTAACTATTGAAAAGACAACAGTGTGAGAAACAAGAAGTACGTATAGGGATATAAGGGCATGAAAGAAGGTTCTTCTCTTTTTTTTTTATGTCAGGAGAACTTTAGAGCATGTTTGAATAATGATGTGAAGAGGCCAGGGAAGGTTGAAGAGGTGAATGAATAATGCACAACTAAATGGAACGGGAACTCAGAAAGCAGGAAGGGATGGATCTGGAAGAGCGCGGATGTTGTGCAAGGATGCGGATGAGCCTTGGATAGGAACAGAACGGTTTCACTAAGCTGGGGAGGGAGCAGAGACCTAAGGGTGGATGAAGATAAGTGGTACCTGGAGGGGAAAGGTTGAAGTTTGTTTGCTTTCCTCGTGGGTAATAAGGATGATGAATAACATAAAAGCATTTTAAAGTTTCAACATATTTGCATAAATATTTCATTGAATCCTCAAATCAAGCACGTCTTCAGGTCAGTTCCAAACCTGGGTGCACACCCAGGTTCTCTTTACTCCTGGCCACCCTGAGTGGGTGCTTCCCCTTCCTGCAGCCCCACACACCTGGAACTCACACTAATCTTCCCTCATCCATCGGCCCAGGCCAGCTCCCTACAGCTGCTACCATTGAGGGAATCCAGGGCTCTTTTCTACCTTATCACTTTGCCACAAACTTCCCTGCCATCCAGTGGCAACCAGCTCCAACATGGCTGGCCAGCGTTCCTGTTCTGGCCTGTCACAAAAAGTGACATTGACCAAAGCCACATCTGTGTCAGATGCATGGTGTCCCTCTTGGCTACAGCCAAGGAATATCCCCTGACTTAGGGGGAGTTGTAACCTGACATGATTTGGGTTGTGGACACTTGGCCAGTAATCCACTTGGATTTCTCAGAGTCACTCGGTACCTAAAGGGACTGGAGCAGTGGCGGGCTCCGTGCACCTCAATTCCAGCTGTAACTGGCCGCATGGTCTTTCCCCCAGACCTTTTTGTTCTCAGGTGGCACCGTTGCAGCACATCTCTTGAAATCTCTTGCTGATTAGTTTGTGAGATCATAGAGGGGAGAAGGGCAGGCTTATGTCTGTAAAAGTGTGAAAGGCAGAAAACTGCACTGGATCAAGGAAGCAAGCCTGTGACTACCAGGTCAGGAGCCATCTGCTTTCATGCAAGCCAGTTTTGAAGGCTATTCTGAAAGAGGGATTTGGAAAATGCTTTGAGCAATAATGGTATCGTGACTAAAACCTTTTTCTCAAGACCAACATTTATTTGGGTTATGCATTCTAATGTGTTTGTTTAAAAGGCTCATTACTTTATGGTCTTAGCTCACACAGTCAGTCCTTCAAGCAGTGCTCTGTTGGAATGCAAGGAAGATACTTCTTTTGAATGTGGATCCAGCAGCCGACTTTGTGCCAAGTACCTTTAAACTTTCCAGTCCAGAAGAACATTGAGGCTTTTGACATTATGAATCAACAGTGTGGCTAAAGGTCATAGGTTTGAAAAATGCGACTCAGTTTAGCTTCAACCCGTCTGTGTAAGAGGGAGCCCTTGTTGGCCCCAGAGTGAAGGTGAGACCACTAAGGCCCGAGAGGGCAGCTCCAGAGAGCGGAACCGCCTTGTTGGGAAGGCAGCTGTTTTCCCGGGCGCTGCGCTTTAATGCGGACCAAACAGACCCATGCGTGTTGGGGGAGCACTAAGGTACAAGCTGGCACACAGCTTCTGCTCAGGAACACTGTCCTGACTACCCAGGACGGTGCTCCAGGAAACCGTCCTGGCCTCTCCCCGTAATCTCCCATCTTTCTTTCATTTTCCATCCATTTCGGGGCCACTGCAGTGGGTTCTTTGTCCTTGTTCCAGGCTCCATGCGAAGTGCACTGGACCCTGAACTGAGCTTCCCCCGCCTTGACCCATGGTGTACCCCAGGCATGACGGACACATTCCCTCTGGCTCCTTGCTCTGTGCTGTTGCAGGAAACATCTCTCAGCTCACCCACCCCCTGATGCCCAGCCAGTAACTATTAGTCTGTGACTCCTGCGTGGACCACAGGGCCATGTGCAACACATGGGTTGCAGCCAGGATTGAACAAAATATGTCCTTCCAGAAACATTGAGATCCTAGGTTGCTCTTTTTTTTCAAGAAGCTGTCTCCCCAAGGAAGCCCTTCTGAATGCCATGGTGCTGCTGGAGATGTCCCTTGTAGCTTACTTTTGCACTAAAACCCAGCATGGGCTTATTTTACATTTTCTAAGCTCCTAGTGGACAAGAGGCATCGCCAGGGTATCAGGGGCTCCTCCCCCGATTCTGCTTCTCTCTGCTCACTGGAAGCCCTCCCCAGCTGCAGGGCCCCTCTGGACAAGCGGAGGAAAACCAGACGTGATCATAGCTCTGGAGGGTTTTTTCCCCCTTAATTTTGGAAGAAAAGAAAAACATTCAGAGTAACAACACAGTTATGTTGCCAGGGTGATTGTTTGACTTCTGGCTAAGTCTTGGTCTCACGGGAGACAGAGAGGTAAAGCCTTGGTTAAAAAATATATATATATCTTTTTCTTTCTGTGAACACAACCTGAAAAAATACCAGCTGAGTTGGCAGAGCCTTTGCCTGCCCCAAATGGAGGTGTTTATGGAATCAAAGAGAGTTTCCCGAGAGGCATTTCATCTTGGGTTTCCTGCGAATGAACTGGGAAGAATGGAACGAATAGGGCCTGGGTGGAGGTGGACTGTCTGCACTTACATGGTCCACTCGGAGCCAGGGCCCTCTGTGGAAAACGGGGAGGTTTGTTTGGAAGGCGGGCCTGGGGGGTTGGAAGGAACCTTGCACCTTGATGCACCCTGGATTGAAGGGCAATTTTCTTGGCCCCCAGCCTTGGGATGGACATGGAGACTGGGCTGACATTTCAGAGAAGGTTCCTGGGGACAACATGCTTTTCTTCTCCACCATTATGATGATAATAATCCAAAACATAAAGCCATGGTGGCTCAGGCAGCCCTGCCCTGACAACATAGAGTTAGCAGAAGTGATTTTGCTTACAGCTTCGTTAAGCAAGGCTCTTCACTAAGGTGTTTTATTCTATGGCTATTTCCTTTACAGAATATACATTGAGTGATCCACAAACTTTCCCACTCTTGGTCAAAAATATGTTTAAAAGACTAAAGCTCATTAAGCTGTTTGGCCTCAAAGACCAATTACATTCCCATTTAAGTATGTGTCACATCCTCGTTTGTCTCCATCCAAGTCACCGCACATGTGCATTGAGCCCCGTCGAGGAGGGCAGTGTCCCAGACTGGCATCTGGAAGCCTGAGATGTGGTCCTTGCTCTCAGGAAGCTTCCTGAAGGGAGCACTGTGTGCAATGTTAATGAACAATTCAGGTCAAGAATGGTAAGTGCCAAAAGAGGAAGGATAGAAAGGCCTGGAGAGATTAAGAGAAAGCGAAGGGCATGTGATGCACCAGGATTCCTGTTTTTACAGGAATGTTGAATCTGTCTCCAGGAGAAAGAACTTGGAAGTTACAGGAAGAAAAAATTTGAGTTCCATGAGTTCATCAATAAAAAGAACTTCTAAGTTGGGAAAGACAACCTAGGGAGATTGCTGGAGGCATGCAAATGGAGATCGGTTAGGGATGTTCTTGGAAGGACTTTAAAAGGATTTTCCACATTGAATAAGTGAAATGACCTCTATAAAATAGTGCCTGGAGTGGGCCTAGGAAACCGTGGCACGGCGACTTGACCATAAACCCAATCTGGACCTCCCAGGGGAGCAGGAGTTGTGCTGGGCCTGAAAGAAGGAGCAATGGTCTCTGGATGGGCGCCACCCTCCCAACCCCCCATTGGCTTCTACACCACCTACCCACGCCTGGGAGAGCCCAGCCTACAGCAGAGCGGTATCTGTGGCAACAGAAGCCGGGACATAGACCTAAGGGTCCACGATGGATGCATTCACCTTATACGTAAGATTTGCACAATTCACCAAATGTATAACTTACCTTAAAAACAACAACAACACTGGATCATGATATGCAGTTTAAAACGTACTGATATCTGTAACTTACTTTAAATGCATTTTGAAGAACAGATGGATTGTCATACATAGAGACAATGAAATACTGCTCGGCCACAGAGAAGAATGAAACCTTACCTTTTGCAACAGCATGGATGGACTTGGAGTTTATCACGCTGAGTGAGATACATCAGACAGAGAAGGACAAATGCCATATGGTTTCGTTGTATGTGCAATCTAGAGAACAAAACAGAACAGAAACAGACCCAGAGAGACAGAGCAGACTGATGGCTGTCAGAAGGGGGGAGGGTTGCGGGGCTGGGTAAAAAGGCGAAGGCATTAAAAGTGCAAATTGGTAGCTACAGAATAGTGACGGGGAAGTAAATTATAGCACAGGGAATACAGTCAGTAATGACATAATAACCATGGACAGGGCCGGTGGGGACCGGAAGTACTGGGAGACCACCCTGTAAAGTACGTGACCGTCCAGCCACCGCACTGTACGCCTGCAATGCATGCAGAATACTAGTGAATGTGAACTGTAATTGAAACTTTTCAAAAATGAAAAAAAACAGATGGGTTGATGGGTAGGTAAGAGATAAATAGATATGCAATAAAACATAGCAATATGCTAATGGTAGAATCTAGGTGGTAGGTACACAGATGTTCACTGTACAACTTTCAACTTATCTGTATGTTTGAAGTTTTTTATACTAAAATGGAGGGGGAAAAATCCACGTGGCTCTATTGAATAGAGCAAACAGCTTTCAGCTTTCACAGACTTGGAGCACCAGGGATTATAATAATGTGGGTTTATTGAGTTCTCACTGCTCACTAAATGCTTATGTGGACTGTATCATTTACTCTTCCAACCACCTGTGAAGTGAGCGCCAGCATCCACACTTGGCAGATAGGACAGCTGAGGCACAGAGAGCTTGAAACATCTTTCTAGAGCCACACAGCTGTGTCAGACTCTGGACTGGAACCCAGGTCTGACTGACTCCAGAACCCAAGGCCGTGACTAGCACACCACACTTGGGTCCCAGATGTGCTCGTCTGGCGCCGCGCCTTGTGTTGGCTGAAGGCTTGATGTTTGGGGGAAAGTGGGAGGGGAGCCTGTACTCTGGCCCTGCCCTCATCCTCTAATGGGTTTCAGATGGGCTTGGTTCTTTAATTCATTAATTGTTAATGGACACCCAGACAGCATGCCACCTGGGAGTTCTATTCTGGTTTCATCTTTTTTTTTTTTAAACAAGAAGTTTATTTAAACAAGAAGATACTTTGATTTTAAAGGAAAACTATCTTGTATTCACTCCTTTGAGAGTGATTCATTCCCATTTAAAGACAAATTGTCCTTCGTGTAACAGCTACATACAAAAAAGTTACCATAAAAGTGCCCTTGGTTTTACGATGGCAAATAAAAAACACTAAAATTCTATAATCAAAGGAGGTATGCAAGGGTTTTCATGTTGCTGTTGTTTAACAGTGAGAGCAAAATAACTTACTAGAATATAGAGATGGGAGCTGAGTGAGCACACCACGAATGGAGAAAGAAGGTGCAGTAAGTCCTCACTTACCGCGACTGATCAGCTCCTGGGCCTGCGGGGAAACAACGCATGACAAAGCCAGCACTACCACAGGCCAATGACATGAACAAGAATTAAGTTCCTGTGGCATATTATCCACATAACGAAATGACACTATTTGAAGACCTGCTATAGTTTCACAGAGCCAATCATTTTTCCCTATTCCATCTCCATATGGTGTCCATTAAAACATACCATTGGCTATTTAGTGGTTTTTTTTTTAAATACACTATATTTGGGCACACGCACCAGTTACTTTATGTGCAATAAGGGGTGGGGAAGGGGAAATGAAAACAGAGAAACGATACTGTAAGACTCAGGATGTGGCGGGTAGAAATCGGGGTCTTCTAGAACTCTCGGTCTGTCGGAAGAGTTCTGGGATAAGGCGGACCGGCGCCTTCTTAGTAGACACTGCTGGAACGTATCAATTGTATCTTCATCCCCCATCGCCACCGGTGTGGGTGTGTCTGCTTCGGTGATCGGCTGCCCATCAAGTCAGAATCTGATCGCCTTGCCGACAAACCCTGTCATTTATAGCAGGCTCCCATTAGCTTACTAAGTGGTATAAAAATGCCTGTTACTCTTAAAGTGCACCGCAGAACCAGCCTGCCCCGCACCTTCAAACTAACAGCATCATCGTTCTCAGCCGTGGTGAGCGCCACGTCTCAGCTTCACAGAGGAGGCACCCGAGCCTCACTGAATCAGTTTCGTCTCATTTTGCTTCCTATTGTCCCCATGGAGTTGCTTCCAGTCATTTGTTGAATATGTGAAATATGGTAACGCTTCCAAAGCAGGTCTTTAATATCGTTTTCAGCTGCCTGGACATTCTCCCAGCCTGGAAAAAGGGAAAAAAAAAATCACTGAAAACCAAATACTTGGCCCTGGGCAGGTAGCTCAGTTCGTTAGAGCCTCTTCCCAACACGCCAAGGCTGTGGGCTCGATCATCAGTCAGGGCGCATACAGGAGTCAACCAATGACTGTGTAAATAGGGGGAACACCCAATCCATATTTCTCTCTCTCTCTCTTTCTCTCAAGTCAGTAAAAAAGGAAAAGAAGTCAAATACTCTGTCCCCTCCTCTTTCACTTCAAAGACCCCAGATATCTCCTGATGGAGGCGCAGAGCCTTTCACAAGGTCCTGGGGGAGCTGGCCATCAGACTTGGGTGCCGTTTCTCAGGCAGGTCTGGGAGTCTGGCACAGCCCACGTGGAGATGGCCTGTGAGGCTGATTGTCAAGAGCATCAGGCTGGGGACATTTGTATCACACAACTCTCTGATGGCCCTGTGCTAGCCCCTGCGAAGCCATCTGTTCAGTCTTCAGATTAAGCTCGTTTGAGATTCTATTGTTAAAAGAAAGGCAGAGGCTACTTCCAAAATGAGAAAAAAGGCATAAAAAACCCAACGGGATGGCTTCTCCACCCACACGCAGCCCAAAGCCCTCCAAGCCCACCACTGCCCTGGAATAGACAGCAGAAAAAAATGATTTTGGAATCCAGAGCCAGGGGTAGGGAAGGAATTCTTCAAGGCTAGGTCTCTGGGTCTTCTCTGAGTTGGCCCCAATATCCCCAAGGCCAGGCGGTCAGAGGAAGCCTCCGCCTGACGTAAATGCCCTGCGGGGCTCTGAGCCCAGGCGTTCCAGCCAGGATCGCTGTTCTGATTTCACTGGGGATGTGTCCAGTGTTTGGGCTTTGATGGACGGCAGGATTCCGGGACAGTGGGGGTGAGAGCGTTGTGCTCCAGGGACTGGGTGCCAACCTCCCTGTTACTGACCGGGACTGTCTCAGCATCTCCCACCACTTTCCATGGAAGGTCCAGACGTGGGCCCGGCCCCTGGGGCCTTCAAAGCCAGAGTAATGTGGGGTCAGATGGTAAAGACTTTAGGCATATTGGAAGGAGTATTAGAGATTATCACATCCAATTCTTGCTCTCTCTTTAAACTTTGGTAAAACAGGCATAACATCAAAGTTATTATTTTAACCATTTTTAAGTGTACAACTCAGTCACATTGACTTCATTCTCAGTGTTGTATAATCATCACCACCACCCATTTTCAGAACTTGTTCATCAGCTCACACCGAAACTCTGTGCCCACTGAACACACAACCCTCTCGACCGATGAAGAAATCAAAGAGGAAAGAGGTTGGGCCCACACCAGGTGGCCAGGACAAAGGTCAACAATCTTGGCATCAAGAGCTCTGTTTGTTATACCAGCTGATTTCTTAAAAAGTGATCAAAATAAACACATATTGTCCCGGGAGCAACACTTTTGGAAGGATGACGGCAAAAGAGTGTGTCTAGAAACAGCAGGCAGGATGACAGGGGACCTGGGAACTGTGTCCCTTATAGATGGAAGAATTGGTGATGGGGACTCAGGACAGTTATGGGTATGGTCTTCAAAGGCTTTAAAATGCAGTTTTGGAAAATAGACTCAACCCACCTGGCTTCCAAAGGCAGGACCGGGATGAGGGGATGCACACGGCAGCGAGGCAATTTCTATGGGAAGCATCCAAGAACTCTTTTTTAAATTGTACTTTTGTCAGTAATATATGCAAGTAGTTTTGAAAGTTAAACATAAGGGTAACAGAACTTAGCAGTTCAAATGTAGCATTACAAGTGTAGTAGTTTATAAAGTCTATGATTGTTTAAATCACCATGCTATACACCTGAAACTAATACAAAGTAACATTGAGAGTAAACTGTACTTGAAAAAGAAAATTAAAAAAATAATTTAGTAGCTTCCTGTCTACTCTTCCTACCTCCCCATCTCAGGGACTGCTGCTCAGAGGCAGCCAGGGCCATTTCTGTT
Source organism: Macrotus californicus (assembly GCA_007922815.1). Classification (NCBI taxonomy): domain Eukaryota; kingdom Metazoa; phylum Chordata; class Mammalia; order Chiroptera; family Phyllostomidae; genus Macrotus; species Macrotus californicus. The sequence continues at coordinate 89,280 of VMDR010002551.1, forward strand.
AGGTTTTTTTTT